>JAVKLF010000083.1:15087143-15097773 GCA_034783495.1 Millerichthys robustus | reverse complement strand
CTGACCAATTCATGTTAGCCACTGTACTAGCCTAGCATAATACCGCCACTTCCTGGACCTAAAATTATCTCATTAAACCTAGTTACGTATGTCGTTTTAACGAGATACGTAACTCGTTTTAACGAGATAGCGATGGAAAAAAATTTTTTCCTGCGTGATAGCAATGCGCTTCCGTACATCTCTGATCTGAAAAACTTCTTTCTAAATTACTAGTCTTTGGATGGTGGCATTTTTTGCACATCACAGTTGGAGTTGTCAAAAAGAAGAGTAGCTGTCTCTCCCCTTTGTCATGATGTGTATGCGTTTTTTTCCCTATTCAAAGCATGTACCTTACTGTCCTTAAAAAGACTGTCACATATCCTTAAGTTGTAAGTGGACAGCTGAGTTTTAGTACAGACCTTTACTTCAGTGTTGTGCCATGCATTTTTGTTGTTCAGCCTTTTCTACAAATATACCTAGATGCTTGCAATAGGCTGCAAATATTATGTTGCTCAGCTGTATTAAAATGTTTTATCCATAAAGCCTGTCAGCAGTTTGTAACTCTCCAGATGTTGCTACATGTTTGTATTAGTTCTCATAAAAACTTGCAGAGGCAGGGATTTTTGCTTGAATTTTGTGTAACAAAATTTCTCTGAAAATAATTTTACAGTTGTCACAGGCCTTTAAAACCCCTCCTAATTTAGTTTCCATAATTCGAGAACGTCAGAGCTGTATTTTGACACCTGTACAAACAGTCTCATATTACAGAAAACAACTGAGGTTACAGAACCAAATATCCAGGTCTAAACACACCAATGAATATTAGCAATAATTAGTTAAACAAAATATATAAATCTGCCAAATCTTTATTTGTAAAATGCAGATTAAATCAAACTTGAGGGAAGCTATCAGGATGGGTACAAGGCAGACCTAGTGGGTATGACACAGGGGATGATGGGCAGCAAATGTGCAGAGCCTTAAATGTCATTTTTGTGAGTCATGCACACAGAAATAGACAAAGATTTTTAAAATTTGGCCATGCATTTCTTGCATGGTTACAATCAATTCAATGAGATTGAAATTTCACCTATTTTCTTGCAAGCTTTAGCCACCAACTAGTCTCCAACAGTTGCAACCCAGTGAATTAGTGACTTAAAGTGAACCACTCTTTGTCTCAGGGAATTTTTTATTTATAAATTTGACGTGCACTGGGGTGTTGTGTTTCCAGTGTTTCAGTCTGTTCTTTTCCTCTAATCATGAAGTTGTGATATTTCCTAAAATCTGATAACCCACAGGTTTCTACTTCATTATGCATCGGTTCCGTTGCTAAGAATCTACAAATAAATAATACATCAACATAAATTCACATTATTCAGACTTTATCATCTAAAACTGTTTTGACCACATATTCTCACTAAGAATAGAAAATCTTCCTACAAACATGTCCTTTCCATCACAGAACACTTGAGAACATCTAGGTTTAAGCTCACGGCAAAGATGCCAACTATTTAAGCTGCACAATGTGGTGTTCTTAAGATTTATGTTTGAATCGGGAACACAACTTCCAGTTTATTTCTCAATGGTCAAACTTCTGCCAAGTGGACAGCCAACGATAAAGTGACCCTTTACCATTTTCCCTCCCAGGAAAATCCTTTTTCCGTTTCTTCCTGGTTGCCACAGAAACATTCTGGCAATTTGAATTATCCAAACACAGAAGAACAGCAGTGCAGTAAAAAGTTTTTCCACTAAAGAACAACATTCATAAGAAAGAAGTGAAGATTTCATGTATTTTTATGTAAGTAAAATTCTGACATTTCAAGGGTTAAAAGGTCCACAGGCTGATTAACTAGATGATGCTATTCTGTTTGTGATAATGAAAATAATAGCCTTTTATTAATCTGACAAATAGAAATGCCTGCTTGGCTGTATGAGCACCTTAGTGGTTTGCCCAATCTAAGAAGATTTCAACATGGCACAAGCCTGAAAAGTTGGCTTTTACAATAAACTACAAACTTTTCTATGCTGTGGTTTTATTACTACTGTCTGGTGCAACAGCTTCCTTTTCTTTTGACAGCTCCTAAGTAATATGAAGGAGAAAAGGCTATAACTTGCTACTATAATTCACATCAGTCAAATGCATCATGAGCAGGAAAAAAATCATTTATAAGTTGCACCTGACTATAAATCACAGGATAAGTCAAACTAGAAAAAAGTGTGACATAATCCGAACAACATGGTAATATTTTGGTCAGTATTTGCCTTTTAGAAAGTTGTGATATTGGAACAAGACCGCAGACAGCAGACTCAATAAAAGTACACTAACTTCAGTTCAGAAGTGATGATTACCATATTGCCCTATTTATTGTAAAATGAGAAAACAAAAATGTAAACTAACTATGTGTTCAAGAAGCTCCAATGTTAAAATGTAAAAAAATAAAAAACACACACACAGAAATTGCTTAAGTTGGTTTCTTTTTATTTTACTTTACAAAAAACTGAATAACCAAAATAAAAATTGGCATTTACGAGCTTTACAAATATATGTTGAGCTGAGTTAATAAATAGAAATAGAAAATAATAAAAATAATACAAATGAATAAAATAAACTAAATTATGTATGAGAAAATAATTTTACAATAAAAGTAAACAAAAGAAGAACAACATCCATCTGTCCATTATCTTAACCCACTTCTACTAAGGGGCGGGGTACACCCAGGACAGGTCTCCAGTCCATCACAGGGACACAGAGACAACCAACCATTTACTTGCTCACTCATCCCTATGGACAATTTATTATTAATTTATTTATTTATTGACCTTTATTTAGCCAGGCAAATCCCATTGAGATCTCAGATCTCTTTTACAAGCGAGGCCTGGGCCTGAAGGCAGCCTGTTTTACAGGTTTTTGGTCTACAGGAGGAAACCGGAGTACCCAGAGAAAACCCACGCAAGCACAAGGAGAACGTGCAAACTCTGCACAGAAAGGTCCTGGGATCGAATCCAGGACCTTCTTGCTGTGAGGCATCGGTGCCAACCACTGAGCTGTCATGCTGTCCAGAAGAACAACAGTAAAGTATATTTGCAAGTTCAAAGGAGTGGGTAGAAGTATAAACTTACTTACTTTTACAACTCCTCTGACATCAGTAGCATCATCTAATGAATTACTATTCATGTTAACTTAGTTATAGCATTCTATGACATCTACAATCAGCACAGCTTGTGAATGAGAACCGAACATGTGATTTGAAGCACACAACAAAAGCTACTAGACAAATGTTTTTCCTATGTTAAAACAAATGTGCATACAAAATATACCACTTCATTGCTTAAGCATTATTTTACAACACTAAGGTGGCATTAAAACTGCGGTCTATATGGTTGGGAGACAAGGATTTTCCCATTATGCTATACTGCCTGTAAGAAGCACAGCAGATTTGCAAAGTTTTTTGTGCCTGAGAACTGAACATTGTGCAGTTAGAGGAAGAGAAATTTACCACGAAAAGAAGCAATGTTTGAGACTGCACAACTACTGCAGGCTTATTTGCATTAAAAAAAACTTGATGAGTATAAATAGGTGAGCAAAATGTTACATAAAAGCAATAAATAAAACTAGAATAGTTCCTGGACAAACTATGACAGGGATTGCCACGTGCCGGCCATAAAATCCCCGTCATCTACCACCATCTAATAAGGATCATTAAGACTTGTGCAGTTCAAAATTTGTTTGTTTTGACATGGTTTCTTTAATTTATTAAATGTAAGCACTGATTGTGATGGGATTTGAACCAACACCATCTAATTCATAAGAACAAACCTCTCCACTACACCAAGCAATCACTAAGAACACAGGCACCAGCAGTTTTTTTTTTGTGCGTGACTGCTGAGCAATGTGACCAAAACTCTCACACTGCTTGTACAGGGACTGAATTGGCCGTTGCAATGGAACCCCAATCCCATACTCATGGAGCGCCCACCACAGTGTACCTTATGGAACGTGGTCAAATGCCTTCTCCAAGGCCACAAACCACGTGTGGTGGCTGAGTGGTCAGGGGAGTCATCCTCCAATAACAGAAATTGGATGTTCGAGTCACATGCTATTTAATCACACGTTTCCTTGGGCAAGACACTGAACCCCCATTGCCTCTGATGTGTGTCCCATCAATGAATAAATGTGATTTAGGCACTGACTAGTCTCCATAGAATGATTTATCTAGATTAGCTTTGTAGAGAAAGAGTGCTGTATGGATGGGTAAATGAGTGCACAGATGTGTGCTTTAGCACTTTGAGTTGGGGCAGCACGATGTTGGAAAAAAGGACATTGTGATTTTATCCCCTCATGATGTATATTGTAATATGAAAAAATACAGGAATTTTTGGCGAATGACTTAAATACACTAAGTTATGCTTCCATCTTGTTGACGATGAACCTGTACATGTTTCCTTATATTACATGCAAACGTCAATTGTCTTATAAATAAACCTAACATCTTGTCTCTGTGTCTATTTTGGTTTCTGTTTCGGTCAGGCTATAACATGACTTAATTTTACCTCTTTTCCACCAGTTCTCTGCAAATTTGCTCATCTTCTTTATTTTGTCAAGATCCTTGTCGTCTTCCTCCACAGCTTGAGAATTCACAAACAGCACAGCATTCAAGTCGCTCGACTCAGTTTCCTCCATGGAGGATGTGTTGGTGGAGCACACATAAAATGTCATAAAATCAAAATTTTCTCAATTTTAAAAACATTTACTGTGGAGGTTTACCTGCCATAAAGTTAAAGGATCATTCAAGGGTTAATAAAATAATTTCAGCTAACCAACCTCCCTCAAACTATTGTAATGTAATTGTTCCAATTTTCCATTTGAATAATGACAGTCCAGCGGCACAGAGAGCCTCTCAAGCCTTGCCCTCTTTGTTTACTGTGCTCGCTAAAAGCCCAATGATGTCATATAGCCTGCTCTTGATATCCAATCACTGGGGTGTTCTGTACTCACTCCATCCTTTTTTGCCCCTTTTTCTCTCACCATGGGCAAAATGAATTGTTGACAGGTTCTAATAAGTGGATAACCCAACACTGTCTTCTGCTGGTCAATGGCAAAAAAGAAAAACAAAGCAAGGCATCCTTTTTGGGCCAAATGCTGTGCTGCCCCTCAACCCTTTTTTGTTTCTCCCTGGGACATGCCAGTTATCTGAGGCATGTCAAGCTCAGAATTCCCCCACCCAAACCCAACACTAATCCACACAGAATTATAGAAAAGCAAAACAAAATGAAAGACCTATCATCCATGGAAGGAATGCATTTGTCCTACAATTGTACTGTCAGAGTTTTAGAAGATCATCTTATGGTGAGGAAATGACTCACTTGTATCTCGTATATAGCGATGAAAAATCATGAGATGTCATACCCAGGATGTGTGTTTTGAATAAATCTCAGCTACTACTACACTGAATTATTGATCAATATTTAAAATAGACTGAGTTAAAGCCATTTTTATGATGGCTAATGGCATTTTGCTGTGGTGGCCATCTTACACTAGACTGACTTCAAGAGATAATCAGTTGTAAATGTACATCAAATGATTGCTTTCTGCAAGTTTCATTGAAAGTCATCCAGATGTCAAGGGAATGGTTTGAGAACAGACAGGTGCAAACACATGCACGCACACACACTCACAGACACACAAAAGCATTAGTACTCATTAAATGCTGTTAAATGTTGCTGGTTCAATTTCCCATTGTTTTGAAGCAATTCGAGCATAAAGGTGTAAGGTGTAAGAATACACTGAAATATTGCAATATTTCATTTACCAATAATGTATCAATTTTCAAAAGCACTGAATCAATATTTAATTATGGCTTAAAATGTAAAATTTTATTCTAACAGTTTAATCTTGTGTTGTATTTTAGCCTCCAAAAGCTAGTAGGCAGCATTCAGCGAGTTATTTGGCTTCTCCGCTCCTCAAAAGACTGCAAATATAAAGCTAGCTCAGACGTTAGCATTGTGAATAAATGTCAGCACAAAATACGGATGGCTAAATCTGAGTGGATTAGACCGGCACTTTTGCGGTCAGAATGTCCTTTTAGTTTCCAAATAAAATGCAGAACTACCACAGAGCTTCAAAGAGCTCAATGTGCAACTCAGTAAATGGGACAAAAACATTCTTAATTTAATAAACTCAAATGTTACACCACATAGCAAGATCTACTGTGAGATGTTGTTAAGGCTGTGAAAACAATATTTAACGTAAAAAAAAAGACCATTCACAAAGATCAGGAAACCTTTAAAGTGCATATTTACCTTTGAAGTTATCATTTGTGTTGTTTCTCATTTATTAAAAGTTATTTATCACATAAAATGTATATGAAACATATCTAAAACAAATTTATTTGTATCTGCTGTCAGAACACCTTGACCTGTGAGTTAAACTGTACAGCACATACACCTCAAATAAAAAAAGACGTACTTCTGCTAAAATCCTACATACATACCAATCCCAGCTGGATGTGAAACTAGTTAACCATTTTTGTATGATTTGCATGCCGACACTGGAGAGATGATGAACCACACAAGATTACACAACTATTACAAAAGTGACTCCACCATGTCACAGTTGAAACAAGCCCTCCCAAACGCCTGCTTAATTTTAATGGCAGGATAACTAGAAACAACAGCCCAAACACACACATTGTTGGAATGTAGGACCAACAGTGTGTCTATTTTTATATGTCTTTATGTTTTTTATGTTTCTGTGGTGCAGCATTGCCTATTCTGCCATTATGTTGCAACATCAGTCACCGGCAAGTTGTTACTGGTTTACTTTAATACGGTCAAACAAATTATCATTTAACAAGTGAAGATTAAGATTTTTTAAAAAGTGTTCTAGGTGGTAACATTACATCAGCTCAATGTAGATGAGCAAGATCTAAAAGTTAAAATTGTGTTGACTAAGTTTGTTTACCTGAATTTAGGTACAGGGGGAAAAAAGGATTCCAACAATATATTTTCCTGTCTATTCCAAATGCCACGTATCTGGTCAACAATCAGTTCTTATTTTTCTGTTATTTTATTTCTCAACTATTTTTGCCTTGAGGGGGGAATATAGAGTTCCTAAGAACATGTCCTGGAATGCTCACCACACTGCTTCATGCTGTTGGGGTTACAACATCTAGCGTGTTCAAACAATAACCATTATGTGTTTACATGAAAGATGTGTCCTACTAATTGTGTTTGACTGAGAATATACAGTATAATACTCACACAATATTACTGTATTTAGTTTTATTAAATTAATCTATACTCTTCTAAATTGTCAAATTCAGAACCATCCCTTCTTATACGGAGGAAAACTGAGGAGTTAAATAATTAATACATAAAAATGTTTATTTTGGTTACACTTAATGGTTCTCAATGTTGCATTTTTTAAAAAGTTAGAATAATTATTTTGAAAGCATCAAAAATTTTACTGTAAGACTGCATTTTCTTCTTTTCAAGAAGTACACTTTGTTCCAGGCAGCCATCAAAATGGCAGCAATTTGAAACTTTTATGATTCTGATTGGTATACTGATTGTTCAAAAAATAAAGACCTATCAATTGTAGGGAGACTTCGGGTTTTGTTTACCTTCTCAACTTTAATTTAACTCTGGATTATTTCTGTTATGTGTGTTTTGCGTATTTTGTGTATTTAATGTCAAGAATGAAGCATAAAGCACTAGTTTTTAAGAATAGGTCTTAATTTTGGTACAAGCTCACAAACACTAATTATCATTAACATTTCACAAAAACATTCAACAGTAGCACAATAAACCTGGCATTCAGACAACCAACTATTCTATGAGAAGACCGACTTCTGTGAGAAGTGGAACAGTCACAAGTATACAAATATAATGTAACTGTTTCAGTTCTATATATAAATCTGGCAGAATGTGTATTTCTGCTGACTAGCATCTATTCAACACATTAAATTAGTGTTTTATCAACGAGATACATTACTCTGGCTGTTGAAGAAGCTTTAAAGCTTTATTAAAATACAGGGTTTAGAGACTCTGCGCAATAAAACTGGTTTAACTTAACTAGATCAATATTAAATATTTAAACAAACATTTACCTTTTGAATACGTCCATACTGATCTATTTTGCATTTTATAGTGTTGTTTTTTCTCACACAGGGTAATTGTACATGGGTTGTGTTTACATTGCATTTAAGTGCTCTCTCTCAGAAGCAGGTGATGCAGTTTGATGTTCTTTTACAAATCAAATCTTCACTAGTTAAAGGAAGAATCTGGTCATTTTGAAGTGAGGTTTCGTGAAAAAGTTAAACTATTATTTTGTTACCCATTGCAAATAACTCTTTGAATGACTTGAATACTAGCTAGCGGCTAGTGTACATGTAGCCAAGACCAACTTTAATTTACAAACATTACTATTCAAATCTTTACATTGCTGTCAACATTAAATTACACATTTATTTTTACAGAATTTTATTTTATTTTTTTACAGAATCTGACCCCAGGATGCACCACAAGTGGTTCTGCTGGCTGCTGTTGCCACTGTTTGCACTTTCAAAACACAAAATTGTATGTATATAACCATGTTTTGCTAAACTGAATGTGGTTACGAAAAACTATGAAATAGTTTGCATAAACCACTACGAATGTTTGAGACTAAAGCCATTTTAGGATAGCAACAAATGGGGTCTCTTCTGACGAGTAAGACATTGTAATTTTTCAACAGAACCGCAATTCAAATTGGCAGAATTATCCATTTAATTATTAGTTTTATATAGTCCTATTTAACTAAGTAGCTGTGTAGTTTTATAAATGTACCAGTTTGTTAGACATATTTATTGCAAAATTATACAGAGACATTTTATCATTTGAATATTTAGACTATTTTTAACACATGTAAAAACTGTAAATCACAATTCATGTACAAATACTTGAATATGACTTATTCTGAATCTGAATGCTGTAGGCCTTTGACCTTCAGTACATTTTAATAAGACTGAGGAGGCAACACTTTTTGATCCCTGATTTATCCAAGACTGCATGGAGAGGTAATAATAGGAGGAAACTTAGAGACAGATCAATAGTAGGGAAACATGAGCTGTCCCTAACAAAAGGAAGAAGGTTGTACAGAGGAGGATGATAAAACGAATATGTTGAGTGATGATGAATCCAACTAAAACTATGATTTGGTTGTTCAGATAAAAATGTTTTTTAAGCTGAAAAGAGAAAGTTGATAGCTTCTTTGTGGGAACATAAAACACGGCAGTATTGTCTCATCTATTGGTTCATGCTCATCAGTACAAACATTATTTGTGGAACAACCAGGAGCCACAAGAATGATGACAAGCAGAGGGAGAACATTGTCAATCATCTTGGTAACTTTTCTTATACAAAGAACGAGATAAGAAAACTCCAATCATGAGCTGCATGCAAACATGTACAAAGCTACTGAGAGTTGCTAGCAGTGTGTGGTAAATAAGCCTGGATGCAGGAAATGTGGTATGTGAACATGTGATCGCTTGGCAGGGTACTCACAGCTGCTACTCCAAGATTTGAGGAGAGATTTGATGCTGATTTCAAAGAAGACTGAATCCTGCAGGCTCAGCATGGTGGCTCTCAAAAGTCAAGGCTCATAAGGCACGTTCACTGCCGTCCCCTCTTTTTACTTATGCCATTTAACAAAACCAAATCATTTCACTAGTTCTCAAGAATACTCACTTCTCATATCGTCAAAAAAATGTGCATCCGTTATTACACATCACAGTCCTCTGACCCAACAGAAGCTGAACACTACCCTCCGCCAGGGATACTTAAAGAGAACATCCTGAATAAGAGTATAGGCTGCAGCTGTGAAAAGAGTAACACTAGGTATCAAGTTTTTTTAGCCTAAGTGTACTGAAGAAAGAGAGGGAAAAAGCAGTTAGAAAAGTATTCTAGCTCAGTGCCTGCTGTCCTATTGCCAGTCCACAGTGTCCCTCATTCCCAATTCAGGACAGAAAGAAAAATCCAGAAGGACAAATGGACATTACTGCACAAAAACTTTTGCTCTTGGTACAGGCCGAAACAGCAGCAAAGTAGTCTTAAAAGTCTTGGTAATCAAAATATTCCTTCCCCTGTCTTCCTGAGTGTATGCCAGTCCTAGCCTGCTAGCACAGTCAGAAACCCTCCCTCTCCTCCCCTAAATGTCTCTCCCTCTCATTCGTTCATGAGCAGCCCCTCCTCCCGAGTTTGTGCTTGTTCTTTTACTGATGCCTGCTCTTCACAGAGAAAGAGAGAGAGAGAGAAAGAGGGACAGAGAGAGAGAGAGAGAGAGAGAGCTTGATTTAACAGCAAACACAAGGAGGTGGGCGCAATGAGATGGGGGTGGGGGGTAGAGATGTCATCAAAATGCTGCCAGTGTTCCTTGGCTATGGTTCAGCAATGCATACGCATGCCAGAGCTACTACTGTCCCCCCCCCCAGCCTATCAAAGCAACACTTCCTGTAAGCTCCACAGCAGCACTGATGCATCACTTCTGACTGCAGTGGGAGGGAAAGGGAAGACTAGGACAATGATGAAATAATGTATACACTAGGGATGTGCCGATCAGGTTTTTTCCTGCCGATACCGATACCGATCACCCATGAGGGCCGATACACCGATACCG
>JAVKLF010000083.1:15066661-15077446 GCA_034783495.1 Millerichthys robustus | reverse complement strand
ACCCTGTACATAGACACTCAATGTACTGAGACCCCCCTCCCTATCCCCCAATCATCAGTGCCACCACCCAACGCTACGGCCCCCCCGCCAGCTCCCCCCACCAATCCCAACCCCACACCCCACAGTGCCAAGAGGCGGGCAAGATCCCCGGGACCCACCTGAACCGCCCGGGAGCAGAGAGCGAACATCACACCAACACAGGACCCACCTACTTCATGCTTGGCTAGCTTTGTACCAAAAAAAGGGCACTTGACCTGCATAAAAAGGTTTTCTTAGTTGCACATTTGTGTTAATTTGTTACATTTAAACCAGACTTAAGTTTTGACATATTTTCATTTTCATTTTTAGACAGTACCATATTTTATTTTAGTTGCAATTTCTTATTGTGCTTTTTTCTTGTACTATTTTATTGTAATTTTTGCACATTCCTAGACCTTCTGTGTGCAAAACATTTTGAACAAACCCTGTTTTTTTTTAACTGTGCTTATGAATAAATTTGGCTTTTATAATTTATTTAAAAATCACAATGTAGTTTCTATTGCATAACTCACAATTTTTAACCATGCCAACACCAGAAAATAGTAAAAACGAAAGAAAGAAAGCAAGAAAGAAAGAGAAAGAAAAATGAATTTTCTATTATGATGGATGTTTCCTGTTTAATGAGGGGAAAGTAAACTTAAAAAAACTTTGGTCAGTCCTGTCATGAGAAAACTGTTTTAGTATAACTACCAACTTTTTACAAGCATTCAAACCAGACAGAAACTCAAAACAGTTATATCAGCAAAACTAACCAAAATTTTATATTGAGTGGACAGCTGCCAAAAGCTCCAAAGTCTTTACTTTGTTGATACTGGGAGTTGTTTTGGCTAACATGAATAGTCCTATTCTTTGATGTCAACAGGTAAAATGACTTCAGTAAGGGTTTGAGTCATGCTTTAGCCATGAGCCAACATGCTCTGACAGGTAGCCCTGCAAAATATTTTTTTTTTTAGAGTTTTAGTCATACTGATGGAAATCACCTTACTGCATCAAACAGCCCGACCATGAACAAGTCACACACGTGTATTTATTTACAAAGGTCTACCCCTTTAACTACTATATTAATTTACAAATATCCATGAACAACTTGTGCATTTCGAAAAACTCAAATTTTTGTTAAAGACAGTACAAAAGTCTTTTCAAATACTAAACCTCTAGTATTGGCAATCTAGAAATATAAAAACTGTGATCCAATATTCGTCTGAATTTATATTAATTCTATGTTTAACAGCAAAATTCCTATTCAATGGAAAAAGCACAAACTGTTAGTACTTTACTACTTTGAAATACAGAGCCAACAGATCCACAGAGGACGCTGTGACCACAGCCCTCCACGCTGCACTGTCAAATCTGGAGCAGCAGGGGAGCTATGTGCGGATGCTCTTTGCGGACTATAGCTCTGCTTTTAACACCATCCTCCCTCATAGACTGGTGGACAAATTGGGGGACCTGGGTCTCCCTTGCACCACCTGCATGTGGATTATGAGCTTCCTGACCAACTGACAGCAGAGAGTTAGGGTGGGAAAACATACATCCACTGCTCTCAGCCTTAGTACTGGCTCCCCACAGGGCTGTGTGCTGAGCCCCCTGCTCTATTGTCTGTATACATACAACTGCACTTCCACCCACCATAGCAACACCATCATCACGTTTGCTGATGACACCACAGTGGTGGGGCTCATCTGAGGAGGCGACGAGTCCGCCTACAGGGGTGAGGTGGAGCGACTGTCAGTGTGGTGCAGGAAGAATAATCTGCTCCTCAACAACTCAAAGACAAAAGAACTCGTAATAGATTACAGGAGAAAAAAAACGGATATTACACCACTAATCGTTGGGGGAAAATGTGTGGAGAGGGTCGCTGACTTCCGTTTCCTGGGCGTCCACATTGAGCAGAGCCTCAGATGGAACATAAACACCTTCGTGATGACAAAAAAGGCCCAGCAAAGACTGTACTTCCTGAGGGTTCTCAGGAAGAACAACATCAAGGAGAAACTACTGGTGTCCTTCTACAAGTGCTCCATAGAAAGCACACTGACTTACAGTATCTGTGTATGGTACAACAGCAGCACTGCGGCTCAAAGGAAAGCTCTCCAAAGTGTAGTAAATACAGCCCAAAAAATCATTGGCTGCCCTCTCCCCTCACTGGAGGACTTGCACAGCGACCACTGCCTAAAAAAAGCACAACACATCACAACGGACATGTATCACCCTGGACATTATCTGTTTACACTGCTACCTTCGGGCAGATGATACAGAGCAATCAGAACAAGAACTAACCGTTTCAGTGACAGTTTTTATCCAACAGCAATAACAAAACTGAATACTTCAAACTGCAAATAATTAGTATGGACTGAAAAAAAACTGTGGTTCTTTTGGTTGAAAGCCAGAATCATTAGCAGAGAACCAGTTCTGTAGTCTTTTAAAACTATAGCATCTAAACAGCAAACCGACTTGAATTGGAGGCTACCAGGCTTAGATCAATTCTTGTTTGAAAACGTTCCAACACCTATCCAGCACTGAGCTCAGTGCAAGCTACCAAAGTTGACAAAGACCCCCGAAACGTGTCGAAACGTTTTCAAACAAGAATTGATCTAAGTCCGGTTGCCTCCGATTCAAGCCTATTTGCTGTTGCAATGACACAGATGACTGAGAATTTGCACAGGCATATTGTATCTAAAGACACAATTTCTCTCCCAGAGTTGATCCAGCAGAACCCTAAAAACACATTCTCCCAATCTCATGTCATCTATGCATGTTCATAAAAAATCTTTACCAGCCTAGAGGAGGTCTCTTAAGGTCAGCATTGATGACACTATAAACAAGGATGTACATTCTGTTAAAGTATAATTTTCACATTAACTAAACCAATGTTTGTTATGTCTATCTGAAACTCAGTTAAAATATCCAACAGGACAACACATTCAAAAGAATCAAACACTAATTAAATCATATTCCTTGTTACAAATAATCCATACCAGGTCTGTTCAAGTAGAAAGAATACACCATTATAGTCAATGAAAAAATTATTATGTGCATGACTAGACAAGCAAATTATGCAAATATTTAAAAAACAGATTCACATAGATTGAGATAAAAATGTGTTTTTTCCCCTTGCAGAGTTTCTTGAGTGAATTAAATAACCAGAAAGCTTGGGCTTAGAGCATGTTGACGTCTTAAAATTTCAGTTTTCAAACTGGATCAATTTGACCTGAGGGCAACAGGAGTGTTATGAAAAGAAGATAGAAGTTCTTGATCACTGTTGAACTGTTCTTAAGTGGAAATTGTTTAAATAAAATACAAGGTGCAGTTTCTGACAATACTGTATTTTAGTTTAGTTCATCACCCACTGCCAAAAGTAAAAGACAGGTGATAATGTTATTGCCTGTGCTGTGTTTATCTGTCTATTGAGTTTGCAAAATATTTTATAAACTAACAAACAGATTTTATTAAAACTCTCCGAACAGTACCATTAGGTGTACAGTAGATCTACAATTGATTAATTACTGGAGTCAACCCTATTCAAGATGTAAATCACAGCCCATCATCATTAGCTGAAAGTATGAAAGGGACACAAAAATTAGAATTTTTTATTAAAATGTTTAAAACGTATACAGTTTTGTGTGATTCTCCCCACCACCACCATTTTGAAACTCTAAGCAATAGTGATAGTAATAGTTTGAGTGACATTTTATATTATTTTAATAATAATATTGATGTTGAACCAAAGGAATAGACTACATTACACTAGCAAAGATATTTAATGTCCTTTTTGTATAAAAATAGAGTGCCTGTAATTTTAGTACAGTAGAATGATGTCTACTTCTATTTCAATGTCTTTAAGAATGGAGACATATACTGCTAGGTGTAATAGAGACAGCTGTTAACTGTTTTTGGCCAATATCGTTCGCTAGAACTCACAACAACTTGCTATGTCTTAAACAAAACACTGACATTGTGAAACAGCTAATGTTGCTAGGAAAGAAAATGAGACTGTTTACAGTACATATCTGAAGGACAGAAGCAGCTTTCTATTCATGTCAAAGTAGGGGTATGTGGGCTGACTGATTACTGCATCATTACTGCACAGTACAGGTAGTTTATTTCCATTTAGAACAAAAACACAGCAGGCAACAATCTAACCAAAACTTAATAGCTTTCGTCAGCATTTTCTACAGATCTTACAGGACAACAAATCAGCTCTGCATGACTGCTAATGTGACACGGCCACATTGAGGAGGGAGCTGACTAACTAAAAATGGGAACAAACAAACATGATATTTATATTTGCTCTCACTTAAAGGTTGACCTAAAACCAGAGCTTGTTCTTTCTCCTGAAAAGGAAACACTTTGAGGAAAAATGTTCAATTTCTTACAATATATAAAATATGCAAGACAAGTGAATCTAAAGTCTTGTTAATTTTGTGGTGGTATTTCCTGCTCAAGCTTATGCTTCATTTTCCCCACCCTAACAAGATTTACCTAAATCCTAAACTTACCTGTGCAGTCAGTCTGCCTCATTTTGAAACTTTTCTATTTTTTTGTGTATGCATTGTCAAACAATGTGGGATACACACCTCTGACAAACTAACCAGTTTAGGTGGAGCACAACAGCAGACATTATTACTCAAACCTAATCAGAACAATCAGAATATGATAAAGTGACTATGTGTAAATAGCTTCATTTACTTTAGTGTTTCTACACGGGGGAATTAATGGAAAAAATGGAAAGGATTTAAATCACATCCTTATCATATATACATATAACATAGGTGCAAAATTCCTAAAAAGAACCTCATACAATCAGAGTTTTAAATCAAGATAAGTTTGTGTTGAGTAGGAATGGAGTTATAGCAGTTCAACTTTGTAAACATCTATACTAGCAATCTTGCATGTCAGAGCTTGAAGTGTGTTGACAATAACTTTCAGCTGTTACCACATGAAACTTGAGCTAAATATTTGTGAATTTGACTAGGTTGTAGTTAGAGGTGTAAGAAAATTTTGATGCACTGAAATATTGCAATATTTCATTTCTTGACACTATCAATTTTTAAAAGTTTTGTATCAATATTTAATTAGGGTTTAAAATATAAACTTTCATTCTCGCTGCTTAATCTTGTATTGTATTTTAGCCTCCAACCACTAGTTCACAGCAGTCAGAAAGCCATCTGGCTCCTCCACTCTTGAGGAGCCCACAAGTACAAAGCTAGTTCAAACGTTAGCATTGTGAATAAGCATTGTGAATAAATGTTAGCATAGAATACCAATGGCTGAATCTGAACAGATTAGATCAGCACATGCTGACTTCAAAGCTGAGGTGCTGACTTATTTCGGGTTTCAAAATAAAGAAGACATCATGTATTATGATAAAAGCAACAGTGTTGGGAAAAATTCTGCCGCACCAGAGTCAGATACTAAGGTAGCACAATGAATTTTCGAGCAGTTATACCGAGACACCACAACAACGTACAGCTAGCAGCTAATGTGAACTGGCTTCCGCTCAGTTAACTCTGATTGAAGTTCAAACATAGAAGTTGTCACCATCCTCGATTCGTGCAACCAAGATAACGCAGTCAGTGATTTACTTCATTTGCAAAAACATGCTCCCAATTAGTGTTGTAAGGAAAGAAGGCTTCCGAAACATGATGAAAACACCGAACCCCATTACAGCATACCTTCTCATCATAATATCACTGTTATTTTTATGCAGGAACACTGAACATTGTTCACACAAACTTCTGATTGAATAAAAAATAAAGGACATAATATTAAAAGGACAAAATAAAGAAAAAAAAGAACACTGAATAATTTTTAGTGTTCTTCTGACTGCAATAAAATAAAGAACACTAAAAATTGTTCAGTGTTCTTTTTTCCTTCTGATTGCAGAAATATAAACTGAAGAACATTTAACATTTGTAGTTTTTCTTCTGATTGCTCAAAACTAAACCGTATTTAATTAGACTTTACTTCCCAAAAAAGGAGTTACTTCGGTGGTGTGGAAACATTTTGGAAACAAACGACCAGATACAGAACAGACCACAAACATATGCAAGGACTGCAAGAAGCCGGTTACATCAAAAGGGGGAAATACCTTTAACATTTTCAGCAACTCAAGCATCAGTATCCAATTCTAGACGAGGACTGCATTCAAACCTGACAGGAAAGCTTGGGAGCACTAGCACTAACGCTGTAAAACTAAAACAAAGTAAGCTAGTTCAGCATGGCATCACAGATTTTGTTATGCCATTAAATTTACTGTTACCATCAGAATACTTTAAAATATCCTGACATTATGTTTGGGCCGCCCAGCCCTAGGTTTTTACACCAAGTTATTTTTTTAATTTCCTCTTTTAGAAAAAAAATGGCAACATATTGCATATCACGATATGTCGTATTGTGATCCTTGTATTATGATACATATTGCATCACCAAAATTTTGCCCTATCTAAAGTCATTTTTTGCGTTTCCTAAGAATTAATGAAACGTTCATGAGATATTTGCTGTTGAGAACACAACAGACAAACAAACACACATAGAAACATGGGCAATACATTGTTGCCCTTCTACCTTCAATGGCAGGGAATAATAAAGAATGACAATGCAACTGTGAAACAATCACTTTTCCCAGAAAAGGTTAACCCATTTTTTTTAATAGATGCTGCTTTAAGTCCTTTAGTACCTTTGAGGCGTGTTTGATTACTCCAGGCAGGTCTAGAGGAGCTCAATCTTGATTGTACTTTTGTCTCTGGGTCTATCGGATCTTCTTCAACAGCCTGTCCCATGGCAAGCAGACCCAGTCTTTTCATGCGAAGAAGCCGTGGACCTGACTCCTTGGGCAGAGCTGCCCCATGTTCAACAGGTGTCTCCCCTGAGATCACAGCAGGAACCAGGCTCTTTAGAAACTCCATTTTAGCTGGACCTTTCAAGTCTCAATAAAGAGACTCTTGTGCAGATACCTGTCCAGATACCGGTGCCGTGCCATCCGGACACACAAACTACCTATCTGCTCAAACTGCCTCATTTACAGAGAAGCAGGCAAAAATTTAGAGTGCCTGTGTGGAGCTGGTGCTTACACGCAGCAAAACCACATTTACACAGGTTAAGTACCGGTACCAGAATAAACACAGCCTGTAACACTGAAAACCTACTCTAAAAGGTATAACTGCAGCACGCAGACATGACACTTCCTTCACTGCAACATTACCTGTCTGTTCAGCATAAAAATAAAGCAAAAATATATCTCTCTTTCCACAAGTTGTGATGTAATTATGAGTGGGCAGGGTTATGTTTGAGTGCCAGGCCCTATCTGGGGTGGGACCAAAACATGTTCAGCAGGCGATAACACAACCCAAGCCAGCAGCCAATCATAACAGCCACAAAAGCAGCCACACCCTGCTGGCTTGTGTTACTGACAAGTTAAAGAGACCAAGAATGGAAGAGGAGGGTTGACAGACACCATGAACAGTAGAAAATCTTCACAGGGCTGACATTACTTGCCCACCTGTATTTACTCTTATCACAAATCAAAGTACTGTCACTTGTTCACATTTACACAAAAACATAATTGCTTGTTTTCCCAGCTACATTACCTAAAAACAGTTGTTGCCTTGCTATCACTTGTGCTCAACTTTGAGCTAACAAAGGCAACTAATGTAAGAGAATGATCAAACTGATTGTGTCTGAGAAACAGAGGGATGACAGACTGCTGGGGTCTACTTGGCTGCACGGCTTGTACCTGCAGCTAATTCAAACCCTTGTAGATATGCCTTCCTGCAGAGTCAGAGGGGCTACACTGTGCTGACTCTTTAAGTCGCCTTAGAGACAGAAAATTGCAACACTCCACAAACTTAATGACTATCACAGCAAGTGTGTGTGAAACAATACTTTAAGGAGAGTATTTTCTGCACTTTATTCTTAACAATACACCAAAATAACCATTACGGCAATAAACAAAATATATTTCTGTTCTCGTGCCTTTTTTAAAATAATGCAACATGGTAAAGGGAATATGTTTTTACGTTTTTCCAGTCAAGTCAATAGTGCTCCCATTTGTGCTATAATATTACTTCTAGTAAAAATAGTATTGTTTTTAAATATGCAGCTAATACTTTTCAAGAAGCTATTCTAAATAAAAAATATAATGTCATAAATGTTTGGACTTGGACTTAGATTTAATATAACAAAGAAAATGTGTGTATTTATTGAGGCATGGCTGTTTTCGAACACCCACTCACAAAACATTAGAAGCAATTAGGACAGGTCCACATAGAATCACAAAGGGACATCAGAAGTTGTAAATAATAAATGAAAGTACTCTCCACTTAGTGCAGAGACAGTGTGCTGGTGCATGATGCTCCAGCTGCATTTTAATGCATCTGATGGAAGGTGACTTTCATTCAGCGTGTTAAAGCAGATTTTATGCTTTGATTTGCTCACTGAAACAAATTTCATCATCGTTGTGATAACATCTGATATTCAAATACAACTTACGGATTACCTGACCAAAAGTGCATTTTCTCCCCTTCTTGGTCATTATTGTTATTATTAAGTGTACTGTTGGTGTGGAGCACAGGAAGAATCCACAACAACACTGCAGGATGGATTAATTACCATTTTTCTTCTTTGAACAAAATACAAGCTGACAATGCAGCATATTTTTGTAAATCTAGTCATGAAAAGCAAGAGGGACTGGAAGTTTATATAATTACAGTAGAAGCAAATAAGATATAAGAGAGATTCTGACTACCAAACAGTTAATGTTGTTTTTTAAAAAGCAAGCAAGGAGAGACATTTGTTGGGATATTGCAACACTGAGGCGTGAGCACAAGTGCTTAGAGGCTGAGGCAGCACATCTAAGAAAGAATCACAAATTGAGTGAAATAGAAAGGGACTGAAGAGGCAAAGATAGCCATCGTACAATCTGAGCGTGGTGGAGGCAGACATGGCTCGTCGAGGCCAGGTCTGTGGTGCTGTACAGTTAGAACAATAATCCTGCACAGGAGGCCCACATCCCAATCAGCTCAGGAATGTGGAAGAGGAAGCTCAGGGAACAATGTGCAACGTTCTAAAGCCGTTTTGGGTCCCACCCATTTTGTCTCAAGCTGGGGAAAACAGGAAAACTAGCAGAGCTAAGGCCCAGGAGGACCAAGTCCGCTATGCAGTCAAGTGAAGGTGCAGCTCAGCACTCGGTCAGCACTAAATCCACTACAGTCATTGTGATCAGCATAAAGCTGAACTTTAGCTCCACCTCCAGCTGTGAGTAAACAGAAGTTCATATCAGGCAAGATAATACACACAAACACTGTACTGCCCTCTAGAGGTGCCAGTTTCCACTACACTAAGGAACTTTGATGAAACACGTGTTTAGGCTGAATGAAGAGTCTTTTGGGACAATATTTTTTAGATGTTTCGTATGTTGTTTAACTGTTAATTTAATTTTAATGCCATCTTAAAATACAAGAAAGCTGCAAAAAGAAAAAAAGATTAATATAGACAATTAGCATCTTTGAAATGTTTCGGTTTCATAATTGAACAATGTTACTTTTTTGGGGGGGTAAGGGCTTGACTGAGTTTTCAGATGACATTTTGGGACCTTAACTGATACAAGTTCCTCTGTTTGCAAACATGAACAAGTTAAATAATGTTTACCTTTGAAAAGCTGAGACATATATCAAACAGCTCCTATCGGGTCATGAATGAGAGACAGAAAGATTGGCTGTCACTGCTGAAGAATGTCAGAATGTGACCTAACTAGACACTGCAAAATAAGCTTTTTTACTTGTCCAGAACTAATTTCTTCTCATTGGTGAACACAATGTGCGAAAACTATTTACTAAATACAAGCACAATGAACATAATGAAAGATACAGCTCCTTAATGAAATTGTTTCACTAGTCATAATTCGTCTTTATTATTCTTAGAAGTAGCAATAACACCTAAATAATTTACAACTCTGTAAACATTTCACAACTCTTCTAAAATGTTTTTTAGGTCAAAGTGCCCCCCTTTTCCATTTAAGTTTCTAGATTCAGTGTATCAGGCACTTTTACAGTAGATGCAGATCTCAGTACAGTGCCTTTTCAGCTGATATACTGCTTTCTGGCTCAGGTGGTGGTGATTGCTAAATCATCATACCATGCTGTTGCAGCATTATGTGTTTTCAGCAGACTTCTACAACACCTCTTCATTATCCATTATCTGACAATCTTCTGTTTTCACAGTCTAAAATCTTAGAGCAACTTCCTTAATTCCAATTTTTTTTTCACTCAGATGTTATAATCTACCACACAGTGTCATAACTGGTCAAAGGAGCTAAACTTCGGAATAATATGTCTGTTTTCTTTTTGTCTGCTATGAAAATGTTTCAGTTTCTGTCTAATTAACTTGTTTGTTTTTTGTTGAGCCGGAAGAGTGGTATGTAGCCTATGGTCCATAAGAATTTCAGCTGGAAATCAGTGGTGAAAAAGCTTAGTAACTCAGAAGAGCTAAATAAAAGTAAGATCAGATGTCTTGAGCTTTTTAGAGTAACAGCTTGACAATATGAACTTTTCCATTTGGGAATCCGTAGGAGTTCCCGTCACATGTCAAACATTGCACTCTTTACAACTATAGCAGTGTCTGCTGTCACTGTAGATAACATGCAGAATTCTATGTATCATAAATACTGATTTCATGTAGGGCTGAAACGATTCATCGAGTAACTCGAGTAACTCGATTACAAAAAATCCTCGAGGAAATTTATCTGCCTCG
>JAVKLF010000083.1:15053066-15066561 GCA_034783495.1 Millerichthys robustus | reverse complement strand
TATCTGATGGGGTTATTTCAGCTGTCAGATACCGTTCCCCCTGCTGAAATAACCGCCGCTAGACTAGTTAAAGTCTACATGCTCCCCCAGCAGTTTAAGCATTGTTTAAGCCACAGAAGTGGCTAGGACATAGCATTAGCAACTTAGTGCTCCACTCCTCAACACAGAGCCATGCCTCAAGCTGAAGGGGGTCCATGAGGGATGGTACTGAAGCAGCCAAATGCAACGCCCTTATGAAACACTGAGGGCATTGAAATGACTGGCATACTTGCTTTATTCCCTTAAGTGAAAGGAGCCCCGTGACAGCTGAGTCACACTGTAGAAACTTTATTTGGACTGTTTACTGAACTTTAGAAACAGATAGGTTTACTGTTGAAAGTTCATCATTTATTGTTTTTATAACAATAGGTTATTGTTAGTGTTGTGGGTGACCATATTTTATAATAAATTAATATCATAAATATTATTGATTTGAAAAAACAGATGGAATTGGTTTCCAAGCCGAACATGACAGCAATATTTTCATCACCCATGAACTTCAGGAAGAAATGGCAGAATCCATTCAAGATTTTTTTTTTATTAAGTTCTTTGCCATGTCGTGCTAAAATAAAATCCAAGTTGAATATCCCTGGGGACAGATGAAATACAAAATAATTGGAGGACAGTCTAATGCACAGTCTATGCACACTGCAAGACATACATCGGTGGAATGCATATGTCGGCCGTGAGGCAGGGATTGTCACAAATGTGGCCAAGGGCTTGCAGAAACAATGTCATGTGCTGTTAAAACAAATCTCCACTCACAATCAACATTTCCAATCCAGTTCACAAGTTCAGACGTCCACATATTTTTCATGACTTTTGCTCGACCACTCCTGGTACACTGGTAGGTTTCAGTGAAACTGCAACAAACTGGTGTGTTTCACAAACTCACACAACTTTAATTCAATCACATGTGCCAACATAAAAGCACTCAGTGCTGTTTTTTCTCAATAGATATTCACAGGTAGATAAAGTTGCAGACATTGCCACCTAGAGGATGAGAGTATAAAGGCTCATTTCACCACAACAAGGATGTCCATAACCACTGACACTGAATTTGTAGTATAAAAAACCTGAAAGACAATCTGTTTTTCCTATGGTGTCTTGTTTGTTATTTATTATAACTGGTTGTAATTCTAGATAAATTTACACCTGTATGGGGGAAAAAACACCCTTTGTACCGATGCTTAAATGTATGACCTATGATCTATAATCCTATGTTTTATCAAGTACAAGCATTTAATCGAAACGAGTCTACTTTCTGAAACCAGCAAAACAAAGAGAGATTATTCAAATATCCTTTCTTTTCCCACAGTGCTTAGCTAACAGGCGCTCTGAAACAGTAACACAGACTGGGCCAAACCTTTTACACCCAGATTGTACCTTAAGGCCATAGTGCAGGGCTACAGAAGTACACAAGGAATGTGTCGCCTCACAACACAGGATTCTGAAGCAAAGTGAAAAAAGTTGCACCTTTAACAAAAATGGAAAACTGACTTGAAAAAGACACTCATCACTCCTATCACTCAACATGACATGTCACTCAACTTGGAACATCTTGATGACCCAGTTACAGTTTAGAGATTTGTCAATATATTTGTTCTTTTAGGAAAACCAATGCAGCACAGAACGGCACTGGCCAATATAAAGTTGCACCAATAGAATATTACTGGACAGTAAGTACAGTCTTGGTCACAGCAAAGAGATATCTGCCTACTTTCAAATTCTGCCTGCTTTACTCAGTATTGAGACAGGATTAAAGCCTCCTCCTGAGCAAAGTAATAATCTGAAGATTACATCCAAGAAGCAGTTACGTAAGCCTTAAGAATAACCAAACTCCTCTTCCTTCTTTTTAGGGCCCAAATGACTCCTTTTATGGTCAAATAGTTTCATGTCGTCATACCTTCACTGTCAGTGACCTGACTTAAACCAGGAGGAAGTAGTTTAAGTTAAAAAAAGAGTCATGGTAAAACTGAATCCAGTTATGGACTTAAATAAAGAGAAAAAGGAACAAAAGTTAACTGTTATCAAACATACAAACAAAAGAAGGAAGAACAAGCTCCTAGTCACAGCAGCCAGACAGAGATGTTGGGAAGTGACAATTTCCACACTACATTACCACTGTGGACAGATGATGAGATCAGGTCAGCAGAGACAGAAAGTCAAATTGTAACTAAAACCCTAACAGTCATCTCATGGTAACATACATAACATAGAATGTATCTAATCCTACCTACTGCAAAGCGAACTTTAAAAAAAAAAAAACTTTTCAGGCACCATTATTTGGTTCTCACGATAAAAAAAATACCCTGTGAATAATACATCAGACTTCCTGTTCCAACTAAGAGACTCCAAAACACAAAAGTAACCACAGAAAAAGTATGGTAAGGCAAGCATGGTTACATCCTGAATGCACAGCAAAACTTAAATCTCAAACTAAACTTCTGCTCTATATTTAAGTACTTAAAAGCATTTTTCTGACATCACAAAACACGCTTTTCGTAATACATTGCTACTTTTTAAAAAATGGTTTCTGACAATCATTGTTTGTTTAAAGACTTTATAAAATGTGTGTGTACTGTGGCGCATTATGTGCAAAAAAACTGAACAATGTTCAACTTAAACTTTATCTATTAAAATTACTTTGTCACTTAAGAGTCCATCTTACAGCGGGTATGTGGGTAACAAAAGACTTATAGGCCTTCCAGAAAACAAAATTAAACCTTAACAGAGAAGAGATTAACCATTTTTGTAGTCTTCCCTTTCTGTTCTGTTACTTATTACCTTAAGATATCCTGCACAACCTCATGAAGGTCATTCCCCGTAACACTTCAGGAAAATAAAAGGCTGATCGCCTGCCGCTTTTAATGACAAAGTTATTAACATTTTGGCTCAATTAACAATATGCTTCATAACATATTGCAAGAGTCCTGCTTAACATATGTGCTGTGAATTACTTTCAGCTACTACCATATCAAATTTTAGCTCAATATCTGTAAAATTGTCATTTTTGTGTTGGCTAGGGTCAATTAGTTGTGGCATTGTGAAGTTGGTTTAAGAGATATTTTGTTGACAACCAGACACAGGAACACACACACAGACACACACATTTATTAGTTCATCTACACTTTTTGGTGGCTAGCAGGAAAAAAAAATCTGATTTTTGACTATGAACTTTTAATACTCTATTAAAAGTAGCTCAGAAACAGCCAGTGTGCTTTAATGTATGGGACAAACAGGCCTATGTCTAGCTGCCTCCTTCACTAAATGACAGGTCTGGCCTGCATAATCACTACCTCTTTAAACTGAAACATCCCTGGCTTTTTTCACAGCAAATAAACAAACACTTTTTGCAAGTTTTATCAAGTTACCTCGGTATCTTTATTTCCGATTAAAGTAAATTAAATCTCTAAAACTTTGTGGCATTCTAATATACCGTGAACATGTCAGGAGGCAGTTCTCAGGGGTAAAACAGGGTGGTTTCTTTGGCAAAGACATACTCAAACATCAATTATGCTTCAAACTCTCTTTCCCAAACCCAAAAATAAATCTTGCTCAGCAGCAATAATAGGTTATATCAAGCTGGACCCGGACCTTATTGTGCATAGTATTAACTAAGATTTCCAGTACAATAAAAGAAGAGAACATCCAGCTCAGGACACTTTTTTTGTTTTATTTATGCTGCAAAAGACTTTTGAAAGTAATGAAGGTCAGATAGATGTTTTCCATGTACTTATTTTTAACTAATAAACAACATATGCATCATATATATTCAATAAATTAAAGATAAAAATATAATAATAAAAATAAATGACTAAAAATTAAAGGTCTAGCTTACCTTGAAAATATTTACTAGTACAATGACCACTGCCTTTCATGCCAGAGTTTTAAGCCAGACCATCATAATTGGGATACGGTCAGTTTTGTTTTGATCAAAGTTTATAAACAACGTGATGTGTGATCTCATGCGAGATTACCAAATGTCACACTCAGTAAGTGTTGAGGATGGCTTTCAGCTACTACCACAATAAATCTTAGGGGAAGAGCTTAAAAACTGACTAAATTATAGATATGTTTGTATTTTTAGCCATGGAAACTCCAAAAGTTCATATAAGTTGTAGATGTACATCTAATGATAACTTTTTAAGATTCATCAAAATTTGTCCAGTGGTGCAAAAGATATTTTGCTAACAAACATGAAAACACAAAGACATTGGCAAAATATCATCACCCAATCTCTCATTTAGCAGCAAGTGATAAAGATAGTAAATATTTTCACCAGCTTTTCATATATGCACAGATTTCTCAAAAACAGCATGAAATAAAACAGCAAACTTGTTCAATGTTAAGCAATTAAAAATATATATCTGCAGTGAGTGTAATGCTTTGTGCAGGACAGTGTTATGACAAAAAATAATGCTGGCAGACAGTACTTAACCCCCCATGCATGTGCAGTTCCTCTAAATGTTATTTGGTCAGCTGTCTAACTTCTCCATGTGCAAACCCTAAACACACAAATACATTTAGCTCCAACTGATCAGTCCAGGTTCAGATAAGAGATCATCCGCTGCAATCTGGTAGCTATTGAAAAAGTTCTCTTAAAGCTGTTATTATCTAACCAGGTGAAAAAGATTAACAAGACATCTACTTAAACACAAACTGAAGGCACTAGAGAAATAATGATGAATGAAATTTGTTAAAGTAAAAAAAAAACAGAACAGAAGCTAAAATCAGCTAAACCATAAATAAAATCAATATTTAATAAATGCATTGCTAAAAGATAAGATTAGCAAAACAGCAGCTAGTTATTATTAACAAGATGGCTGCTAAAAGCTAAACAGCGCATAAGACAACAATAGTGGAAGAGGATTTAAGAGAATAATATTTTTGAAAGAACTGAGAAGAACTTCATGTATTTCTATGGACAGTTTTTTGTAAACAAAGGCTATTTTTTCCTAAAGTATGGGAATTTCTAATGTTAAATGTCACTGCACGTTATACTTGAATTAGCTTACCATTTTGATATAGGAATTGTTTGAATTAAATATTATAATACAGCAATAATTTAATGTGCATCATTTTTGTAGCCATTGCCAAAATGCTGAGTTAAAAGTAAATCCTTGTTGGGGGATGCTTAGTGAGAGGCCTGAGTGGTGGCATTTCACAGAGCTTGGATTTTCCATGCCCATACTTTTCAGTGCCATTAACGTTTTACCAGATTAAGACAAACACACTGGTTCACTGGAATTGTGCCCTGGATAATCTCAGATAGATGGCTTGCTGCAATCAAGGGGGATTCCCTCTAGCTGGTGCACAAAAAGGAGAATAAACTACACATTAGCGCTGCCATCAAAGACTTGGCTTTTTATCATTTGTCACTGAAAGGCAAAGGTGGGTGATAATGTTTATGCATGGGTCTTTGCGTGCAAAAGTGTGCATGTTTATCTGTTAACAAAATACCTCATGAACCACTGGACAAAATGTAATGAAACTTGCAGAAAGTAGTCATTAGATGTACATCTATATTAACTTCTGATATCAACACAATTCAAGATGGCCACCACAGCTACCCAACCTTAATAACACAAAGAAGGCTATAACTTAAGCCAATTTTACAGATATTGACCAAAAATTCAGTGTGGTTGTAGCTGAGACTGATCCTTAAACACACGTTTCTGAGAGCTAACAGACTGTGCAAAATTCATTTAAATTTTTGCAATTCAATATTTGAAGTCAACTGTCCTGTAAGTAAAATATCTGATGAACCACTGGACAAATTTTATTGAAACTTCCAGGAAATATTTACCAGATGTATCTCTACAACTGGTTAAATTTTGGGGCCAACCCAATTTAAGATAGCCACGTCAACCAACCAATCTTAGAAAACACAAAAATAACATCATCATTTTTATTTTTTCATCTGCTAAAATTAGATACGCATGAGGCTGGGAGTCACTCACAACATATAAATCCAAGCGATACTAAGTGTGCAATATCTTTTTCCAAATTTTTAGAAGTAAATGATGGAATCGGTGTTGTCTATTAGCAAAATATCTCATGATCCACTGGGCAAATTTTAATAAAGCTTTTAGAAAGTAATCGCTACTAATCTACAACTGATTATTTTTGGAGTCAAGCCAATTTAAGATGGCCACCATGGCTAATCCATATTAGCAAATACAAAGATGCAGAGAACTCACTGAATTTTTCAGATACTGGGTTGAAATTTTGTGTGGTGGTAGTAGCTGAATATTATCCTCAACAAATAGTAGTGCCAAAACATTGCATAGTATCCCATTTACAAAGTCTGCCCAAACTTTATCATAGGATGGTTTTAAAACACAAGCTTTTGAAAGGTGATCTGCGATATGCATTCCTTCAAGAAATGCTTAGAAATTGTCATGGAGCTTGCATGGAGCACGTTTAGGCAGTTTAGCCATGACTTTGGTAGATATGGCAAAGTATTGTAAGATCATCCCACAAGTGTATGTTGTTTTTAATCCACAACTGTGCACAATGAGGTTGCCAATACTCCGAGCTGGTATTTCATCTGTCATATGGAATCTTCTTCATAAACAGATGCCCATCACCGGACTGACCAGATTCCTCACTATGTATGCAAAAGCCACTGAAGACATATTTTTGGGTTTTATCTGATTGCTACTCAAACAGGAAAAACTTTTCAGGTTGTCAGGAGGATCAGATGCAAAGCTAAAAGATCGCTTGCGAATATTGCTTAAGGGCTGTCGTAAGCACTGATACGTTAGTACCTTCAAAGATAAGATTTTAACACAGACAAAAGTTTAATTATTTATGAGTTATGAATCAGATGTCGTTACTTAGTAACCATAACACTAAACTTTGAGAGAACTGGTCGGATTATAATACGGTAGAAAAGATAGGCTTGGCTTGTTAGCCGCTAGCCTTGCATTACTGCATTAAGGAAACTGCTAATGTTGACCAAGATGCTAACTAGCAGCAGTAAGTTGCTTTAGCTGTAAAGGTTAAGTTCAAATTCAGCACTCCAACATTTGGAGCCCAGCTAGTTATCTGACAGCGACCAAACTAGTGACAACAGGGATAAAAGTGATGTTAGCATTTAACTCGCAGAGAAGGAAGACGAATAACTCACACCACTAGCAGCCAAACTCCTTCTTTAGCATGCTACAAGACATCCAGTTTTGGAAAGCTAACGTTAATCTCAACGTCAAAGTTAAAAACTAAGTCGGCGTTCACTACACAAGAAGCAAGCACCATGCCCTCGTTTTCTGCGTCGTGTGTAATGTTGACGTTACTCACAACTTTTTCTTCTTCCTTAGTTGAGTTTGGTCGCTAGCTTGTAGACTGTCTTTTCATTTGCCGAACAAGCTTGAACGTCCTGACCCTCCTCCATTGGAAGGATTTGCCTTGTGGTGTTTTTTTTTTTTTTTGCAGTCTGTGTCAGCTCTGGTAAAGGTCCACTGTCAGAGCAAACCGCAGCCTGGTTTCCCCGCCTCCTTTGTTATGATTGGCTGTGATGATAAACGCCCTTAACAAATACAATTCTTTATTAGGTAGGCCATCTGTCAGTCAACAAAAAGAACCTGTTGAATAGATGACGTCTTTTAGAGGATTGTGTTCACATAAGGTTTGTTTTATTTGTCCACCGATGTACACCGGTGTGTGCGGGAACTCGTGGGAAAATGTAAATTAAAGGTTAAACAACTGAATATTTATGTAGGTTACCTGCCAATGATTGACTTCAACTTCAGTACGTGGTTGTTTAATTTAAATTAGCATTATACCCCATATTTAATAAATTGACAAATGTATGTTAATATGTTTCAACCAATAAATCCATTCAAATGGACCTATTCAATTTTTTTCCCTATTTTTCTACCTGGACTATTGAGATGCATCAGGATATATGCTACTACATTACAGTTCAATTATAGAACGGCAAACATCTTAATTACCTGCAAATTTCTTGCGCATGCTGCCAAACTTAAACAATTCAAAAATAGTTTTCCCACACACTTGGAGGCTTGCAGGGTTGTTGTTGGTTTTTTTTTTTTCAGTTTTCGTGGTTTCACATGAGACTGCCCTACAACTTATGGAACATTCTTTTCATTTCTGACTGATAAGATTGTTACGCCCTCTGGTGGACATTCACAGAAACGTGAACGATGAAAAATAAATGTTTTTATTATCCAGATGTGAAAATGATAATCCTCATCAGCAGTCCTTCTTTGTTTGTGATGAAGATGAAAAAGGAATAATAAATAGATGAAAATGTACTCAAGATTTTAAATATTTAGTTATTCGTTTTTTAAATTTACATTTGTTAAAGAAAAGTTAGCTTTTGAAAAATCGGTCAAAATGCCTTACCTATTGTTTTTGTGGCTCTGTTAGATTAAAAAAGACTTTACCTACCTTTGGTTTTATTCTTCTACTGCAGGTGCAGCTTTTTTCTTACGCTCTTCACACATGTGGTTGCAAGAACTATCAAAAAAATTGCTAACTGACAGAAGCATGAAAAGTTACAATGTAGAGATTTAATACATTGGCTTACTTAACAGAAAAAATGCAGCAGGGACACTTTAAACAGCTTGAATGTAACATAACACTTTTAGTTACTTATGGTAACAAGTTAAAAAAATATCTAAAAAAATAACTTAAGTGATAATATACACAAAATCTGACAACATGAGTGTATAAACAATTTAAAGCCTGTCTTTTTCTCATCTGCGTCCTGATTCATGGTGTCCGGTCTTGGCTCAGGGCCCAAATTCTGGCCCATTTTTCATATCAAGCTCCTGGAATTTGCTTCAGCGTGTCCATATAAAGTTTTCCCACTGCAAATCTGATGAGCTCTGCAACTGAAGACAGAAACAATTTCAGATAACCAAAGCATAACTATATATACATATTCGGTGCAAACCTGCTAGTTTTGGAATGAAACTAAATCTGGGCAGCTGTACCTTAGTGGTTAGGGGAGTTGTTTCCAGTGAGACAGTTGGTGGTTCTAATTCCCCACTAATCACTCATGTGACGAAGTGTCTTTGGACAAGACTCTGCATGCCCACTGTCTCTGATGTGTCCCATCAGTGTAGGAATGTGATTTAAGCTCTGAATGAATGATTTATCTAAATTTGCTTCAGAAAGACATAGTAAAGGGTTGTATGAATGTGTGTATGGTTAAATGTTGGCACCTATTGTGGTGTAAAGCTCTTTGAGTATCCTGGTTGGACAGAAAGTCTCTAAAAGTACAGTCTATTTACCATCCCAGTGATGACTTCCAAACAGCTTCACGAGTAGGACAGGTAGTAAGCTTAAATTGATAAATAATTTGTATGTTGCCTTATTAAGTCCCCAAAGACTAAAGCACTTTACACTGCAGATATTTACCCACTCACAGCTGCCCCGAGAGACTGACAGAGGTGAGGCTGCTATGTGACCACCAGCAAGCAAGGCGGGTGAAACATCTTGCCCAAGGACACAATGATTGAAAAAAATATGGAGCAGGGGATCAAACCGGCAACCCACCTGTTACTGGACGACTCCCTCAAATCACTCTGCCTCAGCTGCCCAAATTAAATCTAACAAATTTGGTTGATTTCCCCATAGCATAAAGGAGGAATAGTGACCGAATAATTTGACCTTTGTAGAGTTTGTCTATCTGAATTGCAATTGCAAGAACAAACTAAACAGAATGAAAACAATGGTGAGTAAAATGTGAAAAACTTTCTATTTGTGATCCACCTCTAGCTATACTTAAGCCAGTGCATCGTGAAAACAAATGAGAAATGAATGAAAAGTAAAATAAAATTTCATTTGAATTTCACAAAGTTTCATTGTCTTGTTTCTCTGTTACGGAACGAAAAGAAAATAAAATAATTCCTGATGTTTATGGGCAGCATTCCTCCAACATGAGGGCAGAGCCCCACCGTGTGGACTTAGATAAAAAGTGGGGTGATGGAGATAAAAAGAAGGAATGCAACATTTCTTATGATAAATGGGATAAAAAGATGCATTTAAAATCGGTTTAAGTTATTGATTAATATTCCCAAAGGAACACTAAAGGGTAGTAAAATGAATGTGAGTTAATGGGAATATTTTATGTAATTTTAATTAAGATTTAGAAAAACAAAAATGTTATTTTTAGCTTTTGCCAGAAACAGTCATGTTTTTTGACAGTACTGTACCAATAATAAATAAAAACACAAACCAAAAAAATGCTTCATTGATTTTTCAGCTCAAGACCTTCTGTGGGTCAATAATCCCATAATCACTTTCAGAGAATTTAATTAAAGTCTACCTATTTAGATTTTTAGTTAACAGACAAGGTCGAGTCCAACAGGTAATGCCAAAGTTTATAGTTCTTGTGCAATTTGTAAATGTTCCAAATATGGTTTTGGAAATTACTTTCAGTTACCACTACGCCAGATTCATTAATTCAGTATTTTTTAAAATTGAGAGTTATAGTTTTTTTAAGGTTAATGCTAATTAGCTGCTGCGGCCATCCTAAATCAGATTGACTCTTCAACAACTTTTTTGTATTAAACAAAACCATCAGTCTTCCCTCCAGCTGAACACTGCTTCTCGCCAGGTTATTTTATTGTAGTAAAATAAACATATCTGACATTACCACGTTCACCATCACTTTAATAAATTATTCTAAACTAATATCAAACTCATCAATTAGTTATAAAAAAAGATCAATTTATCACTAAAATGGCCAATCAAATTTCATCGTGGGACGGTTTTAAGATTGCACGAGGACATTCCGATGACTGACGCCCGACTTTAGGGACTCTGACTAATCAAATTTGAGAAGAGGAGGAGTTTTTTCCGTTTTGTCCCAGTTTTTTTAAGAACTGACAACAAAGGAAACCAATGAACTGCGAGCAAAGGCGGAGCCCATCCGGTTCCGACTTTTAATCATCTTCTAGGAGCGTGCTTTACGTCAACAAGGCCCGCCTATTGGCCGGTGGGTCTACGGACTTCCCACAGACAGTAGTACGTTTCATAAAAATGCACTCTGATGCGGCAAGTAAGTAGAAATGTTTAGAGCATATTGTGTGCAGATTTGCGACCTTCCTTAATAGGTGAAACGTGTATTAGAGAGAAACAGACGTATATGTTGTGTTTCTACATCCGCTTTTGACCAGTGTCGGGTTTAATGGGAACGCATGAATCCCGTGCCTGCTAGACTCTTTGTATTTGTCAGTACTGTCTGGAGCGATAACAAAGAAAGGATGGCTACTGTAATTGCAATTTTTTTTTTACTTTTCAAAGGAAACTAAGGCAGAGCAAGATTATCTGCAGTGTTTTTCGTGTTGAGCTCGCAGTTTTAGGTTAAATGTCGCCGACGTTCCATAGATTTTCGCTAGTAATCGGTTTCGTTGTCTTTTTATTTATCACTAAAAGCATACAACACATTTAAGCTCAAACTTGACACCGAAGTAAATAAGTATTAATCGGTCATGTTTTCTGGCCAAATGCGAACTGTTGTAGAGAATAAAAATTGTGACGCAGTTGTGTAAAACATCTTTCTTTGCCTGCTGCAACAGTGCTGTCAGTTTTTTTTTTTTTGCGTCACCTATTAGCTATAGCAAAACACCCGCGCGGGCCTTTTTCTTGTTAGAGGTCATATAACATTACGTTTATTAATAAATGTTAAACATATTCTGTCGGAAAGGGTAAATGTTGAGGGGGAGATGAGTCTGAAAGAAATAGTTGCCCTCCCCCCCTCCAAAATGCATGGGTATTGTAGTTCAATATCGCTGAGTGGAGCTTGGTAATGGCCTCCTTTAAAGATGAAGAACTACAACTCCCAGACGCCGAACTCTCTGGATACTTTGTAAACTCTGTGCAAGTTGCTCGTCTGCATTGCTATTTTAGGTATGCAGCTAGTGCTATCCGCTCGCCTCTCTGTTTTGCAGTTCGCCTGAATTTGGCCTACAAAAATAAATCAGTGTTGGATGACAGCAATTAACTGGAACCGACACACGGATTTTAGAGACGAGCTTAATCGTCGTGATTGAATATATTCGGGTTTCAATGTCCTCTTTCGTCAGTGCAGGGTCTGATTCTCTCCTTTATCCGTGAAAGACATTTTTTTTTTGTCATTTTCCGAGATGTAAATGTTTGATGAGAACATGCGAGCTAAAGAGTGTTGATTACGGATCAAAATTGATGTGGGGTTTAAATCTCTGCATTGTAGTAAATGCTCTGATGATGTGACAGCATATTCTTGCATGATTAGAACCAGTAGGTTGTACATTAGGAATTAGTTAGTTTGCATTTATTATGACATCTTTGATTCCACGTGGAAATAGATTTTCGGCTCAATTCACATTCAACTACACTGGCCAACATCCACAAGATTCACCACACCTTGCACAGGCTGGTAAATACTTCTCATCCACATGTTTTATTTGTGTATATTAGTGAGCACTGAGTATTGCTGTTATGTCATTCTTGGTAGAATCTGACTGAAGACGTTGGACAGGATAGCCACTCATCAGGTAATAATCCTATTTTGTGTATATGTCTATCTGTGTTTTGTATCATCAACTTAGGATTTTTAGGCTCATTAAATGCTCAGATTGAACTTTTTTTCCTTGGTCTTTGTGTTGCTGATGGTTATCTTTCAAACTTTTTCATACGCTCCCAGCTTGCTACTCAAGAGCCATGCCACCTCGGAAAAAGAGGAGACCTTCTGCCGGAGATGACATGTCGGCTAAGAAAAGTCGCCAAGACAGGTGTGAGATCTTTGCATTAGGTCCCCTTCATTGTAGACTGCGATCTTGTTGCTCTTACCGCCACCTATTAAGACAAATTTGGAAAACCTCCTTCAGTTTGAAGGATTTAATGACCTTGCCATGCTCTTAGTACTCACCATATAGGTTTTTCTGCATTCCTGAGACACTTACCTGCACTCTGACCACACTCTATGTGTACTCATTTTTGCGATTCTTGGACTCTGTCAGTATGCACCTCTGTGCTACAAGGATGGTCTCACATGCCATTTGTAATGTGAGTGCCCACATTCTTACGACAGAGTTCCTACACGTTTAAACCGGAAGTGATCCACTCCATTTACCTGCCATTATTATAAGCAAGCACACCGCTAGGCAACTATAACCATCGTGGTTTCCAGACAAACAAAAAGAAAGTATATCGATACTCGTGGCTAATGTGCAAGAGAAAAATACATCCACTAAATTGCTGCTGTCAGGATGGACCAGTATGAGGTAGTGAGTGAAAATGTCAGACGACATGGACAAGCTGCCTTTGATCTCTTACTTTGACACAAATAATTATTTGTGGACGTAAAGAGTGCCTACACAACAGTGGAGCTTTGCGTAATATACAGGTAAAAGCCAGTAAAATAGAATATTTTGAAAAACTTGATTTATTTCAGTAATTGCATTCAAAAGGTGTAACTTGTACATTATATGTATTCATT
>JAVKLF010000083.1:15032960-15044291 GCA_034783495.1 Millerichthys robustus | reverse complement strand
ATGTGAGTTGTTTCTTCCTCGCTGTCACTACTGGAGGACAAATCATGACTTGGTGAGGGTCCTTTGATATCCAGACGTCTTGTAATACGTGTTACTCGCTCAAGATTAAGAGCTGGCCACTCATTTTCTGGTTCCTTAGTCACTGTTTGAGATACTTTTATTGGAGGCCATATTGTATATAGTTCTTGTTGTTCCTGTTTGTTTATGTGACCCTTTTCATACCCACTGTCACCACTGTAATTTAAATTTGGTCTTGGTGATGGCCCTTTGATATCTAGACGCCTCTTGATACGTGTTATTCCCCAAAGATCAATAGCAGGCCACAGACTTTTTGACTCATTTGTCATTGTTTGAGATACTTTCTTTTGAGGCATTGTTGTATGTAGTTCTTGTTGCTCCTGTTTGTTTATGTGAGTTGTTTCTTCCTCGCTGTCACTACTGGAGGACAAATCATGACTTGGGGAGGGTCCTTTGATATCCAGACGCCTTGTGACACGTGTTACTCGCTCAAGATTAAGAGCTGGCCACTCGTTTTCTGGTTCCTTTGTCACTGTTTGAGATACTTTTATTGGAGGCCATGTTGTATGTAGTTTTCGTTGCTTCTCTTTGTTTATGTGAGTTGTTTCTTCCTCGCTGTCACTACTGGAGGATGAATCATGACTTGGTGAGGGTCCTTTGATATCCAGACGCCTCGTGATACGTGCTATTTTCCTAAGATCAATAACAGGCCACAGACTTTTTGGCTCATTTGTCACTATTGGTGATACCTTAATTTGAGGCTTTGACACATGTAACTCTTCTTGCAACTTTTCATGAATTTGATTAATAGTGTCATCTTCACTGTCACTACTGGAGGGTGAATCGTGTCTTTGTGAAGGTCCTTTGATTTCTAGTCTTCTCTTGATATGTGGTACTCGCTCAAGGTTAAGAGCTGGCCACTTGTTTTCTGGTTCCTTTGTCACTGTTTGAGATACTTTTAATACAGGCCTTGTTGTATATAACTTTTGTTGCTCCACTTTGTTAATGTCAGTTTCATCCTCACTGTCACTACTGGAGGATGAATTATGACTTGGTGAAGGTCCTTTGATATCTAGTCTTCTCTTGATTTGTGTTACTTGCTCAAGATTAAGAACTGGCCACATGTTTTCTGTTTTTTTGTTTACTGTTTGAGATACATTTATTGGAGGCTTTGACACATGTAACTTTTCTTGCGCCTGTTTCTGAAATTGATCAAATGTTTCATCCTCACTGTCACTACTGGAAGATGTGTCAGATCCAGCTTGTGTTTCAGAAGGCCACTGGCCTTTAGATTCCTTAGCTGAATTTTGAGGTATCTTTATTGGACGATTTGACACATATATGTCTTCTTGCACTTGTGTATTCATGTTACATGTTGTTTTTTCCTCCGTGCTATTATTAAAAGTTAAATCAAAAGCTGGTGAGGTTGCTTTGATATCTAAACGCCGTTTGATTGATGGTATTTGATCAATTAAAGGCCATTGTGTGCTTGAATCTGGACTCACTGGTTGAGATGCTTGAACTCTTGTCCAACCTGTCCTCCTTTCTTTCTGTGTGTCATTTATTTCTTCATTTGTGCTCTCATCACTTGAAGAGAAATCACTAGGCAGTGCTTGGGCTCTGACATCAGAACAATCCTTGATTCGGCTTCTGTGATGTTCAACTTTAAAGTTTGTGGTTCTTTCCTTATAAGTTATTTTTCTTTTTTTCTGCATTGAATCCTTGTCACTTTCACTGGAATCAGACGAAAATGAACAATGTGGTCTTAGGGCTGGTGTTTTTGTGTCATAGCTGTGCTTGACTGGATCCACTCTCTGGATTTGGACTCCGCTACTATTATCTGGTTCAGTCTCTGTGTCAGAGTTCACAGTGTAATGTGTAGGCTCATTATCACTTACATATGAGCTAGAGCTAGACATATCTTCCATTTTCTTTTGGTCTGAAGTGGGTGTTAGAGTTTGTTTTAGACTATTAAAAGAATCAAAAACGTTGCTGGACCCCTTTGTTGGACTTTGAGCAGAGTCGCTGAAATCAAATAGTTCTCCATTATCATGCAAATCATCAGAGTCTAATGGATTTGCTACATATGTGTGTAGGGAATCATCATCATCTGACCTGAAAGAAAGTTTGGGAATTTCACTTTTTCCCTCACTGGATATTTGTGTGACCTCTACTTTTGAAGACAAACTGAGCCTCTGCTGAAGTGAGTCTTCTACCAACTGAAAAGATTTGGAATTTGAGTGCTTTCTCTTGGTAATTTGCTCCTCTCCTGACATTTTTCCAGACACAGATGAATCGGAACACGATGATAGGCACCTCCTCTCCCCTAGTTCATCAGGTTCGGGAATGGGTTCAAACTCCTTGTTGTGGGTACAACATTCATTAGAGTCAACTGAATGACTATCATGACTCTGCTTATCCTCCGAACCCCTCACCAGTAAATGTTCACTTCCTGATTCTCTATTAGTTTGCTTATGAAGTTCAAGTACTTGATCCTCAAACACTGCATCATTGCTAATGCTGTCCTGATCACCACTGACTACAGTATCAAAATACTGTACATTGCTCTCATCAGTGAAGTCTACAGTGCTAAATGTGACCCTTCTTTCCCTGCGAACTTCTTGGTTTTCTGGCTCCTCAGCACTGAAGAAGGCCTCATTGACATATTGTCTTTGTTCAACAGTGGAGTCAGAGTTGGCTGCGGAAGTCTTTTTCCTGTTTGTGATACTTTTCCAAAGCACATCGATACAAGGTCTTGCTAGGACTCCAAGGACAAAAGCCAACGGAAATGTGATGAAAACAGACAGACACACTGCCAGAGCTAAATTAGACTGTGTGCGGTTCTGATTTCCATTTTTCACTATCCTGTTTAGGGTGACTTTTGGGAAACTTAGCTGTGCCAAACTTCTTGGTTTTCTTGGACCTCCTGGTTTTCTTATTCGAAGGTTATACACAGATACAAATTGGTCATCTTGAGACACACACACATAAAGTCCTGTATCTCTTTCTGAGACACTGCGGATTAGCAGACCAGCTTCATGTTGGCTCACAGATGCTTGACCCCTGGGAGTCCACCATATTGAATCTACAAAAACAGAAAACACTGTAATAATAATTGGACATTAAAAACTCTATTTTCTTGTATTGTCACAGTATCATATATTTAGTTCTTTGACATAATTTTGAATCTGTTACCTTGCACAGAACAAGGAAGTAGTATCTCAGAGCCACTGTAGACTGTCACATCTTGGTGGAGTTCTGTTTTGTTCTCAGTATTTAAACAATTAAATTCCTTCTCGTCTAGCTGCAGAAGATCTCTACCAGAGATGGTGGAGGGAGAAAAACACACGATGTTCCAATTCTGTAAGCCTCTGATGTGGTCATGGGCCAACCTCCTTCGTAGACTGTGCATGCTGCAGTCACACTGCCACCTGTTTCCACCCAGCCTAACATCCATTCCAATGTTGTGCAAAGTGAGGTACGTCACAGGATGGAGGCTCGTCAACATGTTGAAGCTCAGGTCAAGCACCTTTGAGGAGAACACAGTATTGACACAAAGCAGATATTTTAAAGATATTCAACCTCATAAAATCTGTTCCAATTCAACTGTAAAAGTATGTAATAAATAAATTTACTGTTGGAATATGAGGGATTATTTTATTATTTTCAGGTTTTACAAATGTTACGTCATCAATTAATAGAAAATAAATAGATTTTTGTAAAGACAAACAAAAAAAAAACAATCTGATTCAGAAAATGGCCAGTCTCACCCTGAGCTGATCTAAATTCTGGAACATTTGTGGATGGAGATGAATGAGGAGGTTATGTTGTAAGTGTAGCTCTTTCAGCTGTCGAAGGTGACTCAGCACTCCTGGTTGCAGAGTTGAGATCCTGTTAAAGGAGAGCTGCAGGACCTGTAAGGACTCAACACCATCCAGCCCTTGTTGACAGAAAACAAGAGCTGCGATCAGAACTCAACATCATGAAGAGGGGATGCTTGAAGGAAGTAAAGCATGTACTCCATGTTGAAGGTTTTCTGTAAAAACAGATATCTGTTTCTTTGTTTTAACCAATTTAGTTTGGAACTGGTTATTTTAGGTTCTGAATTACTTTATTTACATATTTACAGTAGCTTCCATGCTTTGGTTATATAACATGAACTGATAGGAAGTGCCACTTAACTTAAGTGTAATTTGTCTGTGGAATAAAAATAAAATGCTTTTCATCTTACTTTGGCATTTTACAACACAACTATTGTCATATTTGATTACTGATTCTTCTTTTTATAATGCTGAGACCATTTCCCTGAGCCTGTGCTTCATTAAAGAGGCGCTGAAGGTTCTGCGATCTGAATACCAAACAGAACCACATTCAGACAAGCAGAAGCAGTTATGTGAAACACACCGATGCACGCAGAAATCTAAATGTTGCACAGCACATACGCATCTTTCTTCAAGCCTCTGGAATATCAATAAAAGCAAAGTTGTACAGTAAAGTAAAAGCACTTTGTTACTTTGCTTAAGTAGAACTTTTGGTAATCTGTACTTTACTTCACTGATAAAAATGTTCCGCCTATCTAAGGTACTTAAAAAATTTAATGTAACTATTTTCATAAAAAATTTTATGTTGATCGATCAACATTAAAAATTTTATGCAAATAGTTACAATAATTCTTTCAGGTAGATACAAAGAATATTTTTATCAGTTTTTATCTACATAAAGAATAATGCAACTATTTGCATACATTTTTGTGTTGATCAAACAAGATTTTTTTGTTTAAAGTGCTTGAAAAAATAACAATCTTGTGTGTTTTTGTTTGATCAACACAAAAAGTTATGCAAATAGTTGTATTCATTTTTTAAGTAGATAGGCAGAACATTTTTATCAGTGCAGTAATTACTTTTCAGTCTACATTTTACTTCACACAATTATCTGTACTTTGTACTCATTACATAAAAAAATGTAAGAAGTAGAAACTTGTTACTCCTATTTCATTCCAGCTTGTTATTGTTAAAAAATAAGACCATATCCAGACATATGCCACCTCGCAAATAAAATGAATTTAACTGTGATTGGATGAGAGATGATCGTGGCTGTGATGCACGGTATCCATAGTATAAATACGTATATAAGTATGCACAGCTGAAACAGGTAGCCTAGTGCATTCCACACTTTTCAATATTAGCATTTTATTATAACAATGATCAATAAGGCTTTAAGAAATATGTTTTTTGAAAGGTCACCTCCCAATAAATGTTATATTGGAAGTTCTAACCACTCACTTTTACTTGATACTTTTACTTTGTATACTTGAGTACAATTTATATCAGAAATGTACTTTTGATACTTAAGTATTGTAAATTTAAAATACTTTAGGACTTTTATTTAAACAATATTCTTAGAGGAGACCTTACCTTTTCTCAAAGTAATTTTATGGTACGATACTTGTACGTTACTGAAGCATCATTTTGAAGTACTTTATACAACATTGAGTAGAAGTTGCGACTGTGGAAAAGATTTCGGTATAGAGCAAAGTTTTAAAGATAAAGGATGTCGAAGGAAGGCATGTTTATGTGAAAGCCTCAAATGCAGACAAATGTAAAAATATTCCTAGATTTCTACTAATACGTATTGTATAATAGATACAATTTCTAGAGAATAAAAATAATAAAAATCTATATTCCTTGAAGGTATGCATATTGCCTCCTGTCTTTTGTGCCAGAATCTTTGACCAAAAGCACACTCTTACAAATTGACAGTTATATCAGTTTTAGTTGTGTTGTAAAATGCTAAAACCTAGTGATCATTTTCTAGGAAGTTTATTAAAATCCATCTAGTTTTTTATGAGCTATTCTGCTAACAGACAAACACACACAAGCAATTACATTATCACCTGCCTTTCAAGGTGGAGGACTATAAAACTTGGCAAACAGTGACTCTGAGGTGGACCGACCTTCCCCACCTTTAGTTAAAGGGAAGATAAAGTTGTGACCGTAGAACTTATCAGATGATTTTTTTTTTATTGCTCAAACACAATTTTATTTTCCGAGACTACACAATAATCTTTCGACCCATTTTTCAGTTTTTATACATGTAACTTGGACTTTACTGGTTCAGTATGTGACAATGTGCTGGAGTCCACGTCAGTGTGTCTCTGGTGCCGGTCCCAAGCCCGGGTAAATGGTGAGGGTTGCATCAGGATGGGCATCCAGCACAAAACACTTGTCAAAACAAATATGCGAGTTCATCTAAACAACGCCATAACAGATTTACTCATCATGGAAACTAAGCTTTAAAAAAGAAATCTTATACTGGCATGACTACAATGGCAGCAGCACCACCTGATGGAGTACAGTCATAACTACCTTTTCAGATTTTAAGAGTTGGCCTGACTGAAATTGTTGACAAGGTTTAATCTGAACGTCTTCATGCCACTGACTCACCCTCAGGCAGCTGCTCCAGCAGATTGCTCTCGGCAGATAGCAGCTGCAGGGTGGGGGCCCACATTTGGCATCTCGCTCTGCTCCCAGTTCCTGGACGAGGTCTAAGAAATCCATCTTTAGAGTTTCTCTCCATGCAGAGAGACAAATATGTGATGCTGTTGTCCCCCAGCCACAAATTCTTAAGTCTCTGATGTGGCTGGTGGAGCGTTACAGAACTGAGGAGGTTATGAGACAAATCCAGCTCAGCAACAGAGTCCTGAGTGAGACGCAGCACTGAGGACAGTCCAGATGATGAGCAGTTCAGCAGCTGGGCTCTTTGACAAGTGCAGGGCTGAGGACAGGGTGGCGAAAAAGAGGAACAATGGAGAAAGAAGACAGGAAGCAGCCCAACAGCCAGCAGAGATATCCAGGGTGTTGCCATCATCCCTCGCCCTTAAAACACACAAAACCAAGTGGTGTTAGATTAACATCAAAAATAAGATCAACAGGTATTTGAATCAACTTAAACATCACGTTGATCATTGCTAAAACGACAGCTCACCTGTGTTGTTCACCAATCTGTCAGGGATCTTGTGACTCTCCTTACACCCAAACTGTACACTGCACCAAGTTCTGATCAAAGTCTGAAATGGCTTTTGCTGCTCAAAGCTTAACACGTACCAGCCCAACCATGGCATTTGGATTCAATCATTTACACTTCAAGTTAATGTCTTACTGTTGTTGTTTTCTTTGAGATGTATGACTGATAAGTGAGCCTGAAAAGTGTTTGGTGAAAAGAATCATGCTCCCGACAGCACATTCTATTAGTTAATGAGAGGCAGCTTGATGAGTGGCCGGTAACTTTTATGGTTTTAAATGACCACGAAAACATATGAGATATACACCAAAGCAATAAAAATAATTTTTACTTAGCAACAAATTTCTTTATTGAACATAAAGAAAAATGAACAGGCCACTGAGAAGACAGGTTGTCATGTAAAAACATGCGTAATCAAAAACACAGTTCCTGTCAAAATACTACAAACATGTTTTCAACTGTTAACACAGGACAATCCAAAGCAAAGTAAGTCAAGTGTTTACATTATATTGCATAAAACTGAAACCACTCTTTACAAGCTTCAACTTAGGTTAGGGTACTTCCCATTCTCAACACTTTTTCAAGATGTGTTTTTATTCTCGCTGCTTTACAATGTTTATATGCATGTTTAAATATTTGCTGTAGAAAAGCTTTTGCAACACAATTAGAATATATTTTTATATATTAAATCCTTTCTCATCCCTTTAAATCCATTGGCACGTGCAGTTCAGGATTTGCAGTAAAGTTCCCATTCTGCTTTACTGGATGGACTACACTGAATTTGGCATTGAACGGGTTATCCCAAATTCTGTGCATTTTCATCATAATACTATAATTATCCTGTAGTGTATGTACACATAAGTCTTTTAATAGGGTGAAAAAATCTACAGCTGCCAGGTGAGTTTAATGGCAAATAAAATCTTCAATCAACCATTGATAAATGTTGTGTATTGGTGAGTCAATAGTAACGCAAAGAAAAAATACTACAGCTTCTATTATTGCTGCCGACAGGTGCATCATTTTTCAGCTTCACCTTCTCATTGGTAATGTCCAATAAGAAGGTGTAAATTTTAGATGAAGGTTGTCAAATCCAACCAGTAAAACTTTGTTGAGTTGTTGGATATTTTAACTGAGTTTCAGATAGACATAAAAAGTTTAGTTTAGTGGAAATGTTACTTTAACAGAATGCATTTCCTTGTTTATGTTGTCATCACTACAATGCTGACGTAACAGAAACCTCCCAAGGGGTGGGACTAAGATTTTCTATGAGCACGTGTAGATTACATGACAATGAAGCCATTTTGTTTAGAGTTCCCCCAATGCCACAACAGATCTCCAGGAGTGAAATTGTGTCTTTAAATGAAATAAAGCTTTAAATGAGTACAGAACTATGTCTCTGCGTATGATTCCAGCTTTCAATCAGAACATTTATCCTTCAGAGTGCAACCAAAATCTTTGGCCAACTGGCTATATTCTGTAACAAAACCAATGTTTTGCAAACTGCTTACATGCATTTATCAACTGTAGTCATCAAGTGCAGGCAATTATCTAAAAATGCCAGTCAGTCCAGAATACACACATTTGAAATTGGTTTGTGTAATTTCTGCATTGATAAACTGCAGGGGGATGGATCAACAGGCCTAGTGATCTTTTCTACATGGGTTGTCTGATGTCTGGCAGCCCATGTTGGTAAATTTCACCAGCACACGAAACAGAGTCCCATCCTCGCACATGCAGAGCTTGTACCTCTCCAGGCCATCTTTGAGAAACAAGTCTCCTGCAGAGTTTGGGATGCGTGTAGCATTGAACATAACTGATCCATTGAGAATGATACTGTTTTCCTGCAAAAGGAAAAACACATCAGTCATCGATTTTCCAGCTCTTGTTTTAATTGGAACCAATTACAATGGTTAGAAACAAATCTAGGATAAATAATGCTCATCTTCTTTCGGTTTTAGTCTCTCACGATGTTGAGGCAGATTTCTGGCCTCCTTTATAACCTTGTTTTAGTTCATTGAGGTTTGCAGACATTTGTTTCTACTCAACTATCTTATACTCCCACCACAACATTTCAGTCAAGTTGACATTCCAGCCTTTTATACAAAAACCACATGTTTTTAACATGTGATTAAATGTAGAAAAACATTAGACCACGTGAGATTTCATAAACATTAAAAATGTTCCAAAGTCACATGTTAAAACATGCGGAATGCGTGTTCATTAAACACTTTTTAACATGTAAAAATGTGATTTCTACATGCGAAGATCATGTAGGGTTTTATGAAGGTGGGAGGATTAGAAGCTGTTTTAAATATTTGTCATGGTTGTTTTCTTTCCCTGTTGGCATTGTGTTAACACACACCTGAATGCTCCGAACAACAAACTGACAAAACTCCTGCTTTTATAGAGGTGATCACACTGAGGATAATCAATGATTCAACACATTTGATAAGCAGCTTTTGGCTGTGGAAGCAGCAAGAGCACAACTAATTTTTTAAACACTGTTTTTTTCCTTTGGCTTTGTTTAATAAATAATGATATGGTGGAATTGCTTATGTGTTTTGTGCATTTGAGGTTAGAGCTGGACTTTCTGTTTCTGTTTTTTGTGACCTTTGGACACAATGCTGTTTCATACTCACAGCCCTGAGCTCAATGTCTCCGCCCATTTTGAACTCTACAGTTCGACCCATGATGTTCACCCCCTCATTGCCGCGGACGATTGCCTTTCCATCTCCCTTGATGTTCAGATCTGATGTCGCACTACTGGTGATCTAAAAACCAGGGACAAAACAAAAATAAAATGAACCAGATTGAATGCATCATAATGAAATACTAGTAAGCTATTTTTCCCTTTACTAAATACATGAGACATTTAGTTCAGGCTTTATTTTGAAATCTGTTTGGAAATTACTGTAGTTTGCGATTGCATCTTCAGTTCTGTCAAATAAAAACTGTTTTAAACTGTCAGCTCATGTCACTGCACCATCACACAACACCTTTAACACCTTAAATTTTTTCTTTAACTAAGAAAAGAAAAAAAAAACATTCAGATTCATTCAAAACTGTTTAAACTGGGTTCCTATCTAAGTTAAAACTTCTCCTTTTTATGCTGATGGCACTCAGTGACTTTTTAATGCTTTGTTGATTAGTTAATGTGTTTCCCTTTATCTTTATGGATTGTGTAACAAACGCACCTCTTGCCCAGATTGTGAAACACACTCAAAAAGTGAATCACTCTCTTCATAAATCGAATACTAGCATTATACACACCCTTTCAGTAGAAGCCTTTTTAACACTAAGGACTTTGACTCCTTTTGGCAGATGGAACTCATGATTTTCAAAGTCTGTACTAAAGAATGTGGCCTGTGTTCGAGGGTCGGTGAAAGATATGCCGACATCACTGACGACCGAGGTCTTGTCCTTCTCTACGCTCAGCTTTGTAGTCCCTTGCTGGAACACTACCTGTTAAAAACAAACATTAAATAAAGGAGGGTAGGACTAAATGTGTCCAAACAGTGTGTGCATGGTTTTATTCTTACTGGATTGTTGTTTCCAACGATGACCAGGTCCTGGTCTTTACGGCCTCCGACTGTGCTCTTGTGCAAAGGGTGAACGGTCCCCATGTCTGCTTTCTGCTTAAAGCGCAGCAGGCCGCTCTCGTGAAACTCAATACTGTCGCAGCCATTTGGGCCGATGCGGATAACCGTCCAAATCACCAGCGTGATCTGAGGAACCGAAGAGTTGTGGCAAATTTTAAAACATCACGGGACACATTAAAGAAAATGTTTTATAGGAATGTCTGAGCAAATCGAATCATGTTGGAGTCACTTACAATGAGGTTAATCAAGGCAAGGAGGAAGAGGAGAACAATAATGCCAACAGCCATGTTTCCCTTGCGCCCTCTGAGGCCTGTTTTATGAAGACGCTCTTCTTCAATGGGTACATAGCCTGCCTTGAAGTTACTGTTGTGTTCCTTGTTGATGTTGCGTCTTTCTATAGCCTTTTCTCTCATGGACTTCTTCACTGGCCCATTGGAGCTTTCCTGAAAGGCAAAACATTATCTGAGGCATAAATCAGACAAATAACAAAACAAAAACGTTTCTTTTTTTTATACATTGCCTTCCTAACACACTTAATTCGGGTTTAGGTAAAACAAAAAATTTTAAAAACTGGCTGGCTACAAAAGTAATCTATGGGGCCATTATTGTAGCAAAAGTATTTGCAAATGCGTGTAGAGAGTTGTGTGTCTGTATCAGAATCTGCAAATGTGTAAAACAACTTGTGTGTGTAATC
>JAVKLF010000083.1:14961270-14979304 GCA_034783495.1 Millerichthys robustus | reverse complement strand
CTAACAGTCATGTTTTTGGTTTGTGGGAGGAAACCGGAGTACCCGGAGAAAACCCACACATGCACGGAGAGAACATGTAAACTCTACCCAGAAATGTCCCTGGCCAGGATTTGATCCGGCAACCTTCTTGCTACAGTAGTCATAGTAAGTAAATTATATCTTGAAAGATGCTGAAGCTTTATTGGTGTCAGAATGGCTGAGTCGTACTCAGGGAGCAAGACTCAACTTGAACAAAGACCAAAACAGGGGACACACAAACACATCGGTTACAGTTTAAGACGATTTTCTGAAGTGATAAAAAAACAGACTTTCAGCAGGCTGGAACTCAATTAGCTGGGTACAAAATGTTAAACAAACAGTATTCACAGTTCTTACTGTGGTTAAAAATAGAGACTTCACAGTGGTGTGTTATTGCATAAAAGGGTTTGTTCAGGTTGATAGGCTTAGTCTGTGAGGTTTTGATCTTAGGCCAAGTTTTCCTAACGTTGCTGAAACCAGGTTATGCCTTCTGTTTACATTACCTGAGAAATAAATGCCTTTATTTGACACTGCAAACTGTAGCAGGTTCTGTTGTCAACCAGATTGTTGGTCTTAGTTCCAATATGACTCAACTCAGTCTGAATATCTCATTTGTTTGCAGGTTTGCATCTGTTAATTAGTAATAGTTAGGTCTTACAATAGATATTTTTTAAAATTTTATATTTTGTAACTAGTTTTTGACAATTTTTACATTTTATACTACTGGTTCTGGAGCTTTGACTTGCTAAAGTAAATCTGTATTTTCAGACAACTCACCAACAGTTCTTGCTCCATTCTTCTCTAATAAAACTGTGAACAAAACCCCTAAACACATAAACTCTAAAGGGGACAAAATCCAGGCACCACCATACTGTAAAATAAAGGTCCAACAGTGACGGTTGGAGACCAGACAATCAAAGAAGTGTTTGGTGGGCACAAAACAATCAGAATACCTTTTTAACTAAGTGGTGAGATGAACACCTGCGCATCATGGGAGTTAAATGGGTGATGACAGGCACCTATTGTCCTGCAGCACAAGCAAAACGATGTGGGACTTCTAGGAAGACAGCTTGAAAAGACGCAGCTGGAGCCTCTATATTGCCACACATGGCATGTTTGTACTTTTGCTTTTCACAAATGTATTTATTGTAGCACACAACAGGTGACTTTGTAATAATTTGTGCAATAATAAATATTAAAGTATAGACTGGTAATGTGTGTGCAAAGATGGAAGACAGCAACCTTTTTGTCCCATTTGTAAACCATAATTTACCTTCATGAACATGCTGAATCCAGTCTTTAACAGGTCTGTGAGGCCTCCAGACATGTGTTCAATGTCAGGACATTCAGGTCGGTCTGGGTGGAGAACTTCCTGTAAGATCTGCCTCAGGAGTGGACAGTAGGTGGCCTGTAAAATGTAAACATGGGAAAATATGTGTTGACTAACTTCTTCACAACACCGTTTTAACTATATATAGTTGAAACTAGATGTTTACATACACTGTATTAAAAAGACACAACCCTTTTTTGTCTGACATTACGAAAAAACTTTTTCTGTTTTAGGTCAACTAGGATTTCCCAAATTACTTTTAATTGTTAATTGCCCAACAAATTGATAGAGATCATTTTTTAGAAGATTTTTAAAATAACTTTGTTCAAAGTCAAAAAATTAACATTATAAAGTTTAGAAATACCCAAATTGATGATGTCATGGCTTTGGGAGCTTTTGATTGGTGAAATCAGTGGCTCCCAACCTGGGGGCACCAGAATGCACCAGGAGGCTCATAACTATGTCTACTTAGAGGTTGTAGAAATATCAATGTATTGTTTGTGTATAAAAATCCACCAAAAATAAGTTCATTTGAATAATTGAAATTCTGTATAACTCAGGTCTTCATTTTTTTTCTTTTCCAAATAAATTTTGAAACTATTCACTTTTATCTTTTATTATTTTGACAAACAGGTGAAGGTTGAATGCATCTCCGGGGGGAGGTGGGTGTAGCTTCTGGTGGTGAAAAAAATAAGAGTAATGCAATCTTCAAGTGTGATCTTCAGATAAAATTCAGGTTCTACTTTTATAATATATTGATTTTACGTTTTTTTATTAATCCTATGAGTTTAGTAAAAATCTCATTAAATGAATGGGAAATGCATAGTTTTTAGTAGAACTTCATAAGCATTTGCTGTGGGGGGACGCCCCCCCAGACCCACTTCAGTCCACACCTGTTAACATGAATATGTGTTAATATTATTAATATTATAACAATAAGATGTTGGCAGATATTATGTAAGCTTCCGAGACTCTGTTTCAAATTCAGGAGGGACTGGAGAACTTTACAAAATAGATGACATTAAGAGGAAATATAGAAATAATATCTCTACATTGACATTGTGTGCAAACAGGTTTTGCAATTGGACAATGATCCAAAGCATGAAGGCAAATTAGTTACCAAGTGGCTTAAGGACAACAAAATTAAAATTTTGGGGCCCTGATTTTCAGCCCATAGAAAATTAGCAGACAGAGCTGAAAAGCATTGTGATAAACAAGCCCGACTTATTTAAACCAGTTCTGTCAGAAGAAATGGGACAGAAGTCCAGAATACTATTGTGGGAAGCTTGCAGACGGATACCCACAACATCTGACCCAATTCATACATTTTAAAAACAGTGTTACCTAAGAATATGTATGTAAACTTGTGAGTCTAAAGAAAATTATAAAATTACATTTTTCAAAAACTTTCTCTTTCATTATTTGAACATTTACCACATTTACTGAGCTCAAACAGTAATGGTTTAGACTGATATGACAGACATCAGTATGTCAGGAAACATCTTTTTATAGTGTATGTACAGGTGGTTTTAATCATGTATGGGGCTGTGTCACATGTTAAATTCTACATTAAGTGTATAGAAATAATGCATCATTTATTTTTTGCTCTCATAACCGGCTCCACTTTTAGCCTTCACAAGACTGTGTAAATGTGTTTGGGTGTAAGAGGCATCAGAGTTATAAACAGCTCTGCTCGTTGACTTATGAGTCACTTAAGAAGAGGAGCTTAAACACCTCTGCAACCAGCAATAAAAAATTCTGGTCTGTTAAATGTGGCTAAAAATAGTATTTTGACCAATTGTTAAAGGGCAAAGAAAGAAAGAAAGAAATAAGTTTTCCTAAAAACTGATACTTCTTTCTGCTTCTCCCGTTACAGAAGTTGCCACAGCGAGTCATCCTCTGTCCTCACGCTAACTACATCAGTATCCTCTCTAATTGCATTCATATGTTCTCCTCTTTGGCTTTTTTCCCTGACAGCTGTATCTCTAACATCCTTCTACCAATATACCCACTGTCCCTCCTCTGGACATGTCCAAAACACCTCAGTCTGGTTACTCTAAGGAACAAAATAACTACCTATATGTTATAATATGGAAAACAGAATGTTTTAAATGTGTGTATGTCCTCGTTGATTTTAGTCATGCAGACAAGGAGTTCCTTCTGTTAGTCTTCCTTCAAACCACGTTAATACCATAAACTCTCCACTCAACACAACTAGTTAGAAAGTATTCAACAATTTTGTTCTACAGTAGGTTGAAGGTCTATATACTTCAAATTTCCAGACTTTTGAAGACTCTAGTTGTTAGGGTTGTTGCCAATTTTTTAAAAACAAAAAAATTATTGTGAACATACAGTATAACACAGACTATAGAAAGAAACAGATATGAGGAAATGACCATAACATACAAATTTGCTTGTATTGCCAATGATTCATCATACAAGTCTTTGTTATTATGTGTGTTTCATTTTGTAAAACTGTTTCCATTTAAAGTATCAGTTTATGCTTTATGGTTGAACTAACTTTTGATTGATAATTTCAAACCAAATAGAAGAAATGAACTACTAGTAGCACATTTTAAAATTTAAATAGTTCAACAAAATATTTTACAATGATCTATCTAAAATCTAAATCTAAAAATGCAACACTCACACACAAAAGTTGGTATTTCTATCCTTATTAGGACCATTCATTGACCTCTATTCATTTCTAGTAATTTCTACAGCCTAACCCTGACACCTGACCCTAAACCTAACCCCACAGGTACATACCTGACCCTAAACCTAGACTAAACTCAATTCAAGCCTTCGTCCTAAACCTAACCTCCAACCCAAAAATGGAATCCCACTATACTAGGACAGGTCTTTGGTCCCCATAAGGACTGCTGGTCTTGACAAGGTAGGTGTGTGTACCAGAAAGTCTTTAAAAGGTAACAAATCCAAGTACACACACTGAATTAAAAAAATTAAATGGAACACTAAAATAAAACTTCCAAGATCTCAATAAATTAAATGTTCTTGAACTTGAACAGTGTTCATCAGCTGTATAAAATCCTTGACAACATCACGTGATCCAGTGTGAATGACCAACTTTCTCACTGTCAGACAATCCTTAGAGATCAACAGAATCTTTTCAGTGATGTCAGACACCATATTATCAAAATACTTCTGTATCTTGCTTGTTTTCTTGTTGCTGAAGCGTTTAATCTCATTCATGGCTTCATCACCCACAATCAGAATCTCTGGCTTCAAGATCTGTCCTTGATCAGTGCAGAAAATCTGTTTTTTAGTGGAATTCCTGTAACTTCTATGGCTCCACTGTTATCAGTTGTTTGGAAAACAATTCTTTGCTGCTTATTGGTGGAAGCTGCTCCTCAGTAGCACTGGCCAGTTTCTGTTTTCTAAATGCTGGATTCCTCCATTCAGCCTTCCGGTTGAATTTGCGCCGAGAGAGTCTTAAATCTCACTGGACCTCGATTCACTTCCGTTTCCATCCGCATTCTATCCATTGGTAACAGCTTTCACACTCTTCATCACCAGTGACTCATTTCCATGGAAAGCATTCTCCTCTTCAAGACAGTGAATCTTTATCTCTAACACTGCAATCTTCTGAAGAAGTTTGCTGAAATTCTTCTAGGAAAAAGGAGTCATTTTGAAGCTTGTCCTCAACTCAACAGTCAAATTATCAAAACTTTCTTGTCCGCTTCTTCTACGGCAGTCAAAACAAAAAAATCCAAAAGGTTCTTTGTTTTTCCAGGTCTTCCAATCATAATTTAACCCTGAAGACCTCTCCAGGATCTTTCAAAAAAGATCCATGCTTCTGTCCTCTGGTTCTACCAGCACAAACACTTTTTTTAGCAACTTGGGAAATAAAACTGGAATTCCTAAAACTGGAATTCCAAAAACTAAATTTAGCTGTCCAAGATGCTTTCTTTTTCAAGACTCAATCTTAAAAAAAATATTTAAATACAAACCCTCAAAAGAGTTAAAAGAACTTCAGCTGAAGCCTTGTAAATGCCTTTCAAGGTTCTGAACGATTTATTCACAGGGAAAAAACCTTTCAACAGTAACAAGGACTCAGCTTTTTCTGCCCACCCGGGACAGAATGTACCATTTATGGCCCTCAAAGCCAGCAAATCAAGAATTCAAGGCAACGTTTTTTTTTATCCTTTTCTTTTATATGGGAGTGAAGTTTGCTGTCTCACAGTACAATAAAGACCCAGATAAGACTTGGCAGAGCTTTGTTTGAGTTGAAGTTTTCATTATAAACATGCTGATTATGTTTCAGTCCTGGAACACTGGATAGCATTCTTTACCTAGACCAAACTAAAGTTAGCAACACATTGAGATTTTATGCAAGAAAAAAAATAAGAGAAGTGTAGTCTGAACCTCATCACCCACATGATGTCAAAGAAAAATGTGAGCAGTTAACTTTGATCACATCTATGAAATGCTCATTCAGAAACTGAAACACACTAATATCCAAATGTTAAAGTATTTGGATGTTTCTGCCCATCTCCTCAGTTTGTATCATTAACTGGCACCTCACTGTCTCCCACTCTCCAATGAGCAGCCACACTCCATTGGATAAATCCTGCAGTCCAAGTTGCATAAAACTAAATTATAACTCTGCTGTCATCTGCTTTGCTTCACAAGGTCAGCGTGTATAAACAAAACTCAGAGAAAAAATCTCTAATGACTCATTTAAACCACATTCACAACAGCAATGCAGGTGTAAACAACAAATCTGAGCCACGGTCATACTCCTTCCATTTTCATCTGATTTCCAAAAAAGCTGAAAGCAGCTCAATTAAATCTCCATCTCAAACACCCACATGGAAAAAACAATATTACAATTAGTCATATCATACTGATGGTACTTAAATATTCTTCTGCACGCACGCACGCACGCACGCACGCACGCACGCACGCACGCACGCGCACACACACACACACACACACACACACACACATTAAATGTGAGTATCAAATGTGTGGATGAACAATTACATTTTTCAGCATAACACAATGACAGACTGAAAAACACAAAGGAGAAAACAGACTGGATTGTTTTGGATAGTAAGTCAATAAAATAAACAGTCTGTAATGCATTTAAGCACCTAAAAAAACAAATTTAGTTAAGATAGTGTTTTTTAACCCTTTAAAAATACATTTTACTAGAAACCAAAAAAACATTTCTGTTTAGAGTTGAAAGAAGTTAAATTTGAAGGTACCATATAATTTGTGTTGATTGTTTAACCAGTGTTAAGGGTTAGGGTTGAATCTGAGGAGGTGCAGGCAGGGTAGTGAGATCATGCTGACTGGTGTTCAAAAATCATCTCAGGGCACTATAAAAACTAAATTAACAAAAAACAATAGATCCCATTTCTATCAACTTACATGCAATTTTTTAAAGTTTAAAACAAGATCAAGATAGAAATCCAGTTGCATACAGTCCTGTTCAATTCAAACATAGAACACCAATCAGGTTCATTATATTACACACTATGATGCAATTTAAAAAAAAAGAAGTTTTTTACATGTGTTCTTGTTTACTGGTGAAAAACACGACATCAGTTTGCACTATGGAAAAAGGGATAACAGATCAACAACGTTAATGCTGGATAACCTTATTCCTGTTCCTAATCCTAACATAAACACTGTTACTGACCAAGTACAATCTATCAGGAGCTGAGTGCTGCTTCAGATCAGCCCTGACCTCACAAACAGGAAATTTGTCAAACTGCTGAACAAAAGCAAACTGTTCCAGAGTCTGATGACATAAAGACAAATCACAACATATGCAGATTCAATAACTATTGCATCGAAATTTAGTTTACACAAAAAAGTCTTAAAGGGGAGAAAAGAAACAATGATGAAAATTATTTTAAAACAGTAAAGAAATAGTTCAGATTGTTTGAATTGCGGTACCAATGAAAATTTGTGAACAATTCTTCTACTTCTACACAACTCTTTGAACTACCACAAGTCAACAAAGAATTCTACGCAATGGAAAATTTCTGATATTGTAAAGGTTTAAAACAGCATTTGAATGAAACACTACAAAAGTTTTGCGATTGTAGCAGTTTTAAAATGGCAAGCAATCCACTTTGGTTTAGACCCCAATTAGACTAAATATTAGCTTGTGAGTCCGGTTAGAATTAAAATGTAACTCTCCAAACTGAGGCTGTTCAAAGACTTATCTACAACAGGTAAGATTTTATTTCTCCACCCACGTTCCACAAAATGTCCTTAAAAGATCTGAATTTCCCCTTTAATCCCTGAAGTCAGTTCCACATAACTCTCAGTGGTTTTCATAAGTTACCTCGCCTGGTTTCACAGATGAAAAAAACAACCTATAATTTAAAAATCTTTCATTTTGTTGTGAAATGTTTGGAACAATAACAGCAACAATTTTTTTGAGAACTGCTGTCAGTGAATTCTCGAGCTGTGGAGGAAGATGATGAGGATCTTAACAAAAACAAGGAAAATAAGCAAATTTGCAGAAAACTGGAGGAAAAGAGGTAAAATGCGGTTATGTTAAAGTCTGACAGAAACAGAAACAAAATAGAGTTAGTAACTAGTTCAAAGGGTTTTTCAGGCTTTGTGAAAAGCAAAAGGAGTGACTTTTGCAAAAAGTAATGAAAAGAAAACACAGATTCTGACTCAAATCTAACTGCACCTATTATTTGCCTTTCTCAGGTACCACATATAGAGTTTACATTTTTGAAAATTAAATAAAAATCACTCAGATAAACACAAAGCAACTTGACGACTACTCTTAGTGTAAACCCCAGGAAGTGGACGTCTGCAAACAAAGAAATCTGCGCAGTGAGGAATTTAAGAATACAGTGTTTTAATTGGAGGATGAAGCTGTCTCTGACCTGGTGGACTCCATCACTTGCAGTGTAGATGGAGCGCAGCTGCTTGAGGTGGTCTCTGGTGTGGCTTAATACTCTGAGGGTTCCAAACATCTCTTGCACTACAGAATGGGCCTTTTCTGTTGTCAGCTCCTCTGCATTTGAACAACCTGAAACAGATATAAACACACTTGTAAAACAAAAATAATAAATATTTTTGTGCTTGACATAAGAGTTTTACATTAATATTTGCGTGAATCTGTTTTCTGAAAGCAGATTTGAAGCCAAATTCACAACAATTTGCTTTAAATCTAGACTGAGAAAAATAAAGTAAAACATTTGGATCTGCAAAACAAACATCCACCTCATTCAAGGTTCCAAAATGGTTGTGTTGCTTTTTGTAAGGTATTTTCTCAGCTCGATGTGCACTGAAACCAATTAACAAGTTAAATGCATGGAAGTAAAATAACTTCTTTAATTGAACTAAAGTCGAATCAAAAAGCCAATCATCCCTCCTTTTTACAGATGTGCACAAAGAAGCGAAAGCACTCAGAGATGACAGTACAGCAAAAAAAATTAGCCAGCAACAGAAAGCATAGAGTGGAAGTAAAACGAAAAATGAGAAAATGAAAAGAAGCTGATGCACAGGAATTAAGGGATACTTAGGGCCCACCACCTGCAGGAGGGGCCATATGAGTCGGGTGCATGATGTCATGGACATTTTATGTTATGGAGCCGAAGGTGGAGGCATTGGCACTCTGACCCTGGCTTATCAAAGCAAGCTGTAGGGCATGTAACATAACATCTCTGAGAGGAAGGAGCCAAGATGTACAGCATGGGCTTTGGAACCAATCTTCTTGAAAGGGGCTAGACCATGTTCCACTCATGGTGAGAGAATCCAAGCTGGTGTGGATCAACTTTTACACTCCCAACTTATTAAAAAGGAAATATATTTCCCAATGGGAAAAATTATTTCTCCACATTTTTCACATTGCATACATGGCACAGTGGACTGTCATCTAAGGTGTCTGGGGAGCAACTGGGGGTTACAAAATAACAACAATAACAGGAACTGACAATCAGTATACAAAATACATAATAAAAAATTAAGTTAAGATACAAATTAATTTTTAATTAAACCAACAGAAGCAGATCAACATGAGCTACAAATATTTAAACTAAGGTTGTGTGTAATACAGCATGCATACAAATGAGTGACATAAGTGTGTGATGCATGTGCACACATGATGAAGCAGGTCATTCTACACACGTGTTTACTGATGATCGGATGTAGACATGCATTTATGTTCATGTATGGGAGAGGGGCAGAGGTTTCAAGGGTAGTACCTCCAGAGTCATACCGTCCCCCCGCGACCTCAAGCAAGTAGCGTCAGACCCAGTCAGACCCCGGAGTCACAGCGGACCCAACACACCCACACCACAGAGAGACCACAACGAGGCTCCTGAGGCAGAAATAGAGGCGAGGCGCAAGGACACCAACCCCCGGCCAGAGTGGACGCAACAGGAAGTCCAGATCTAGACCCACCCAAGCCCGCCCCCCACGGCCGTGGAGCCCCAGCCCAGCAGCCCACCCACCAGGCCCCCGAGAAGCCCAGCGCACACCGGGAGAGGGGATGCCAGGGCCCCACGGAGGCAGATATGCCACCCAACCCATCCCCCACAGAGGCCGGCCAGCATCACCCCCACCGACCCAACACGAGACCCCCAGAACTCGCCGGGTACAGCGGAGGACTACCAAGCAGCCCACACGTCGTTGATCCCATATTTTGAGGCCAGAGGTTTTTACGACTAATTGATGGCCCCATGCCCAGCTGCGAGGTTGTATTAAACTTTACTACATGTGCAAATAAATGTTCGATCTTATTCGAATCTTGTTTCCGAGCGATTGCTTTAACCACAAGTTATGGAATACGTTAATTCTTACAGTTTGATTGTAACAAAACATTCTTACAATCTAAATTTCTTAAGATTTACAGTCAAATCTTTTGAGAATGGTTTGCTCACTATGGCAACACCTGAAGGATGAAGCAGCTGAAAGAAAAACAGCCACAACATCAGTCACTTATAGATTATACCAGATGACGATAAATATACTAAAAATGTCTCTAAAAATGATAAAAGTCAAACAGCTTTTCTTAATCCAATTGATGTACAACTGCCAAGTGCTCTCTTCATTTGACATTTAATGAATTCTGCCACCTTCAAATTACAATCAAACTAAACAAGAAAGCTCTTAGTTCAACCTTATATAATAATGATGTCATATGTTTAATAATCCTTCCAACTGAAAGAGCACAAATACCTTGTATGAGTAACAGGTCTTCTATCATGGACATTGATTTTATGGATTGTAATCTATTGTACTGTGAGATAATGGAAGACAGTTATGTTATTTCATTCCTCAAAAGGAACTATTCCAGTGTTGCAGAACTGCATGTTTAATTTGGCACACTGCACTGTAGATGCTGGGAAATGCACCAATATGTAGATATTTTGGTAATGCAGATGGAGCAGCTTTACTTCTGTAATACGTTGTCTGTGTTTTTTGTTCTTTGTCATTTTTTCTACCTTTTTCCTTATACTGTAGACTACGTCACATTTAGTACTGCGGGTCTGTTTTGAGTTGCTGTTTTCAGGAATGCAAAGCATTTGGCTTGTTGGCTGCCTCTCCTGTGCTGGCTGAGCTGAGACATACACTTTTTGGCAAATACAGCAAGACTGAGTGTAATGAGTCAGACAGATGGGGGTCTTATCTTAATGAAAGCCAAAAGAAGACAAAAAATTCTAAAACAGACAAATTATGACAGAACACGAAGTTTATGAAAAACTACAAATAATGAAAATATAACATTATTTGTTTTAAATGTGTTTTTTTTCCTTGTTAAAACAGAGGTAAAAGATATTCTAGAGACTCAAAGGGTGAAGTCTGGGTACTTTTCTGTGTCTGCTCCAAGCGAGATGGATGACTTGTTGTCAAAGGCGTACAGTGCTGTTCCCAGAATCGGTATGGGGATGTGGATGCAGGCTCCCCTCAGGTGGTCTGTGGTTTGAATGTTGATTGTGGATGTGCAGGTTTTAGGGAAAAACAGGACCAGGTGTTGATCAGTGAACATCCAGTTTGGCTGTGAAGCCAAGCACCTGTGTCTGAATTCCTGTCACATGGTGCTGCCGCTCTACCCGATACACTGGGCACTCATCTGATATGTTCCATCTGTATGTGTAGGCAGAGTTTAGATTATTCATAAGGGTAAAGGCCCTGTCACATCTAACGTTTAGGACAACTTATAGGTAGATTTTGTCAAACAAGTTGGCAAATGCTGTAGAAAAAACCCCATCAATTACTAGTCTTTTTAGGACATGTACATACTATGTTGCTAACAACTTAAACAAATACAAAACCTATAAGTATTTATACTATAAGTGATTTAACCTATAAATAATTTATACATAACATGCAGAAGCTCATAGTGTGTTTGGACTTTTGCAGAGCTCATGTGCAACATTAGGGTAATGTTCTGGCTCCTTAAGAGCCATTGAGTTCCCACCTATGCAAAGAATTTTAGGAGTATGTTGGGACATTGAGAAAGTCACGTTCTTGTTCAGAGTTTCCAAAGCTGAGAAACCCTATACAAAGAGGGGTGTCCTATCCGCAATCAATAGTCTGTTTGATCCGTTGGGGTTTGCAGTGCCAATAAGCATCCAGGGGAGGGCGCGGTTATGAGAACTAACCAAAGAGACTTGTGGGTGGGATGAGCCACTTCCGGAAGCCATGTTCAAGGAATGGCTAGAATGGAAAAATGCTCTCATACAACTTGAACAAGCGCATATCCCAAGACCATACTGCTCATTTCCTCTCACTAATGCAAAGCACAAAGAAATATGCATCTTCTGTGACGCTTCAACTCAAGCAATAGCAGCTGTGGCTTTCTTAAAGGCAACCAGCAGTGACAACGAGGTGGAGCTCGCATTCATATTCGGAAAAGCCAAACTCGCACCAAACAGTGAACTAACCATTCCCAGACTCGAGCTGTGTGCTGCGGTGCTAACAGTGGAAGTCGCAGAGCTAATCAGAGATGAAATAGACATTCAAATCAGCTCAATGCGTTTCTTCACTGACAGTAGATTCGTCCTTGGCTATGTTTACAATGAGTCTAGGAGGTTCCATGTTTTCGTCAACAACCGTGTTCAGCGCATCCGACGAGCAACACAGCCAACTCAACGGAGCTATGTGCCAACCGAGCGTAATCCGGCAGACCACGGTTCCAGATCCCTCCCAACATCTAAACTGTCATCCAGCACATGGTTAGTGGGCCAGACTTTCTCTTAAACACAACAGAGAGTAGTACACACAACATTAATGCATTTGAGCTCCAAGATCCTGACACAGACACAGAAGTCCGTCCTTTGCTCACATCCATCTCACACACACCACATTCATGTCTACATGCTGAAAACCTACAGTCATTCTCCAGCTGGCGCTCACTTAACAGAGCCATTGCCAGACTGGTACACATAGCACATACATTCACATTAAAGGGGCACAGTGGAAAATGTAAGGGGTGGCACATGTGCAATGAACTCAGCGTCTCAGATTTCCAGCAAGCTACAGAGACAATGATAAAAGCTGTCCAACAAGAAAGCTTCCCAGAAGAGCTCAAAACAATCAGGGAAGGCATAAACTTGCCAAAGGGAAGCCCCTTAACAAAGCTCTCCCCCTACATCGACAAAGCAGGACTGCTCAGGGTCGGGGGGCGCCTTCTCCAATCAAACCTTGAAAGCGCTGAGAAAAACCCTTACATCATGCCACCCAAACATCATATAACAAGCCTGTTGATCCGCCACTATCATGAGAAAACCAGACACCAAGGGCGCCACCTTACAGAGGGCGCCGTGAGATCTGCAGGGTACTGGATCATTGGGGGTAAGCGTCAGATTAGTAGTCTCCTTTACTCCTGTGTAGTTTGCCGCAAGTTAAGGGGTGGGACACAATCACAGAAAATGGCCGATCTACCCTCTGAACGTTTGAGTACTGATCCTCCATTCTCCTATGTGGGGATGGACGTGGTCGGACCATGGATGGTCACTTCACGCCGTACTCGCGGTGGCCTCACAAGCAGCAAACGGTGGGCAGTGATGTTCACCTGCATGAGCACAAGAGCTGTTCATCTGGAGGTCATAGAGTCCATGGACACTTCTACCTTTATAAATGCTCTCCACAGGTTCTTCTGTATTAGAGGGCCTGCAAAACAGCTGAGATCAGATTGTGGGACTAATTACTCAGGGGCCTGCAAATTGCTGGGGTTTGACACTAAAATCTCTACTGACCCTAGCATCAAAGCGTTCCTCAATGACAACAGTTGCACCTGAATCTTCAATCCTCCACACTCTTCGCACATGGGAGGTAGTTGGGAACGTATGATCGGAGTCGCACGTAAGATCTAGGACTCCCAGCTTGCTCAATTAGGACAACAACATCTGACTCACGACGTCCTGACCACCTTAGCAGAGGTGGGCGCAATCAGGAATGCACGACCACTTGTTTCAGTGTCAAGCGACTCAGACTCTCCTCTAATCCTCATGCCGGCCACCCTTCTTACTCAGAAGGTTGAGCTCTCCCTGCACCTCAAGGCGACTTCGGCGAGAGAGATCTCTACAAACGGCAGTCGAGACAAGTTCAGAGTCTAGCCAACTACTTCTGGCATCGTTGGCGGAAGGAATACCTCTCAACACTGCAGTGCCAGCGCAAATGGCAGGTGATAAAACCCAAATCTTCAGCAGGGGGACGTCGTTCTTCTGAAAGACCCGCTGGCAAAGAGGAACCAGTGGCCAATGGGGTAATAGCGAAGGCACACCCTAGTAGTGATGGACGTGTTAGGAAGATTGAAGTTAGAGTGATAAAAGATGGTACAAGTAGAGTGTGATTAAGGCCAGTCACAGATGTTATTCTTCTTGTTTCTGATGCTGCGCAATAAGTTGTTTCCTGCTCTATGGTTCTAAGTCTTTAAGAGTGTGACATTTTACTAATGTCAGGCGGGGAGTGTTCTGGCTCTTTAAGAGCCATTGAGTATTTCTGTTATTGTCATGTGTTTGGTAGATTATTTTGACTGACACGCTAAGTTTATTTTGAAATCTGGGAACTGGAAGTGGGGATGTTAGCACTTCCTGTTGAACGGAGAACAGCTTAGCAACTGCAGCCCAGGTCCCATGAAGAGCACAGCCTGTAGGTTGATTAAAATGTTATATTTCATGTCTATAAACCTAAAGCTAAAGTGAATACTTCATTTTATACTGTTTTGAGTTGGTGGAAATGTTGATTTTTGTGTCTAAGATAAACGTTAGCATAATTAGCATTAAAACTAACAGCAGCATGTGTCAGCTTTTATGGTTTATCAGCGCCCTCATGTGGTGTATTTTTCTGTTACAGTTTTACTTTAACCATTGGTGTGCAGAATAAAGTTCAGCAACTACGATTCATGCTTCGTCATTGGGAAGAGTTATCTATTTGTCAAGCAAACAAGCGAGGGCAGAATAGGTAACTTCTGGAGAACATCTGCACACTGCCGCTGTCACACCATGTCGTACAGCCTCAGTGCATGAAGAAAAGAACAACACACTGATGGAAGTTAGGTGTAATTTTAGAAGAACTTAGCAGTAGGTTAATATACGAGGGTGTAAGCTGTCATACCACGATACCGGCAAATAATTTTAGACATTGTCAAACATTTTTACAGTTTGCCAAACTGTTGCTGATCCATTTTTACACAAGTTTCAAGTTTGTTACAGGTAAATGAAACATATGGTTACACGTTAAATGAAAGTTACTCATAAGTAAACATTAGTCATAAGCTGAACATTTTGAGCATGCACAAAATTATTGCCTGGCCATTGAGTAATATTCAATACATACACACTGAAATTTTTGCACGCATAAAAATCTCACTCGTTTTTCACATTTTAAAATAGGTCAAAATGAACTGAATTCATTTCTGAATAAATCACATTTCTCTAAGGCTGACGAACATGTGATTTATTCAGAAATGAAATCAGGTCAGCTCATTTTGACACATCTACTGATCAGATCTCCAAACGTGATCTCAGAATAAACACGTGTCAAGGAGCAGCTTATCCAAAATAAAACCTAGAATCAGTCAGAACAGTGCAGTCACTTGAAAAATGAAAATATGTCAGAGGAGAGGAGGGTTCTTCATGATAAAGTCGAATCCAATTATATCAAAAGTGTGGCTGTACTTGTGGCACACAAGATTGACTACAAGTCCCATACATTCCACATGCACAGATTATGTGCATCACAAAACCATATTTCACCTCCTACAGATGCAATGTTTCCCACACTTTGAGCAAGTCGTGCATAAAACCTGTACCAGTACTTGAAAAGTATTTTGTTTGTACAATTTCTCAGTCTTTAGTAAGTAAGTAAATTTTATTTATATAGCACCTTTCACAGATATGACATCACAAAGTGCTTTACAAAAAGACAACATCTGAGCCCTAAAAAGCTCCATGACCTCTACATGTAAATTAACTGTAAAAGTAAAAAAGTTAATGCCAAAGTATTATGCAAAGTTTGTGCATAGTGTGTAGTGCTAAATGTGTAGTGCTCAGAGTATGTGGTAAAAATTACTCTTATTTTCTACCACATCAATGTTTAGCTAAGAATTTGCTAAATGAATATTATAGTTATTTCTGTGTTGGCTGATGTTTTGTAAAATGCTTCTGTTTTTAAAGAAATTACACCTCACACATACAGTAGAGACATGATTATTGAGGAGTTACAAAATTGTATCCCTGGGATGTTTTAACAAGTAACAAGTAAACAAAAAAACATTCATTCAAAACACAGAACCTTTTGATTAAGTAAAATAAGAAAATAACCCTAGCATGTCTTCTTTAATAATTCCTTTTAACCAATGAGCTGTTTAAATTTGACCAGTTTAGCTGAAACATTAGCATAAACAGAAAGGCAGTAACTCAGAAAAAATAACGAGGTAGATTTATGTGTCCATTATCACGTTCACAGTGTTTTGCTTGCATGAATTAAAGTCTCCACTAAAGAACAGAGAGAACATGAAGTTAAAAAACTAGCCTGTTTCCTTAACAGCCCTCAAAACACTGCACAAGCTGACCATCTACACCTGAGCCCACAATCACAAATAATCACTCTGTACTTATCAAAGGAATGTAGACAACAAGGCTATTATAAATATCCCAGCTTATTTTGAAACCTGATCAAGAATTTTATTCTGGTCTGCAAAACGACTGAGGATACGTGATTTTTTTCAGACAGAGCAGAAGGAAAAACAATGCATGCAGCAGAAAACGTTTTTTTCTCCCCCAATTGAAGCAATAAAATCCTGTGTAAAATATTGGGAACAAAGAGCTCTTAGCTGCTGTTTGACAGTATGGTTACGAGAACTACAAGCTTATTGTGCACGTGTCCTTTACATTATGCAGGCTGCCAGCATTTAACTGATGTGTTTTCTTAGGTCAGAAGGTGGTCACCTGTAAGTCAAACACAGCCAGACTACAGTGATGAGCACACACCAGGCTACAAAAAGCCACATGAAGTGACTCAAATTTATGTGAGCTTTAAGCTCAATGAGTTTGAATTTTAGTGGATGAATTTCAACTGAATGTAACTCAAAATTGCAACATTTTACAATAATTATGCAAAGTCCTTTAAGCTGAATAACTCTTTTAACCTGAAAGACTTTTAGGAGCAATGTGGAGCAATGTAATGCAAAAAAAAAAAAGTTTCAACATTTCCAATGGAGAACGAGTCATCTGCTAGATGTGCCCGAAGAATGGTCAGGTTGTTACATACCAGACTGTGTAAGTGCTCCTTTTTTGTGGGGATCCCTCAGAAATAAATTACACGCCTCACCAGCTTTTGACTGTACCTTAACAACCAAAAGCCTATGCCTTAATCCATCATTAGTTACAAAGAAATATGTGAGCATAGAAAATGGGAGCACAGCTAACAGATGTAAACAGGCAAGCTGATTTATCACATGAAAGATAAAAATGATGAAGAGTTATTCATAATTCAGGTTTTATTGGTCAAATTGAACTTTTCAAATATTCAGAAAGCCATTCATCCTATTCATAATCAATATTTATAGTTAAATTTCAACAACTTTTGAGATTGTATTTGAGACTGTACTTTGTAAGTATTTGTGAAATAAAAATGTATTCATTTATGAACTTAAATACATTTATGAAAAACACTAAATTTGGTTCTGTTCATTCACAAGACAGCACAGTTCGGGACTGAAATCTGTTCTGGAGACCTCAGTGTCTCTTCTGAATGACCGGAGATGGCAAGGGACCAAAAGTCAGTCCGCTCCTGATGACAAATATGTGACGACCACTCACAGGATTAAACAACAAACAGATTGATGAGGACGCACAGCAACTTTGTAGTTTTTTTTAAATATTCCTGTGCAAATTCTACTTAGATCAATTCTTGTTTGAAAACATTTTGACACCCATCCAGGAGTCTTTGTCAGTTCTTGTAGCTCGCACTGAGCAACAAGCAGTTGGTGAAGTTCTGATTGTAAGGACATGGAGGTCCAGCCTCCTGAGGACATCCTAAGTCAGATGCAGATTAGTGACCCACACATTGCTGTCCTGGATTGTTGGGAGATATGGACCTTACCAAGCTCCGCACACAACCGGCCTAGAACGTCTCACGTGGCCGCAGGTCTCACAAACAAAGCCTCGCTGTGCTTTTTTTTCTATGTAAACATGGCGTCATCCACTCGGACTGACTCTCTGAAGAGTATTTCTG
>JAVKLF010000083.1:14737681-14747785 GCA_034783495.1 Millerichthys robustus | reverse complement strand
AAAGCCATCTGGTCTCTTGGTGTAAACTTGTCTCAGCCACTCATTCATCTTCTCCTCATCCATCCATCCATCCATCCCAGCCTTTGTGAGCATGTCTCTTAACGGGCGCCATTTTAGGGTCTTACTACACACGATAATAATGCTCCATACTGTTACTCCGTGAGGCTCCAAAAAGCAACCAAGCGGTGATGCGGCTTTGTAGTTTTCAAAACAAAAACATTTTGACTGATTTTGAACGCCATGTTCCACAAAATCTGTTCGAGGTCAGTGAGCACAACCAGAATTTATATATGGGGCACCTGATTATAAGGCGCAGTGCCGATTTTTGAGACTTTTATGTGTGCCCTATAGTCCGAAAAATACGGTAGTAACAGCAGGTTCTACTGTTGTTGCTCTTCACAGCTATATAAGTGTTCTCACACTAATCCGTGCCAAAAAGGAGGACAGTGGAAACTATACCATTCAAGTACAAAATGGAAACCAAAGTCATCACGTCAGCTTCAGCCTAGATGTTAAAGGTCAGCCTTTATTTATTTGAGTTTCTAAGCTAACAACAATATAGTCAGAGCTACAGTCTTGATATTTTATGTTTGTTTACACTGGTAAGCTAACATCTCATCTGACCCCTTATATCGTAGTTCCTGCAGTCATTGTAGACCTAATGGACCTTCACCACGGTTCAACCTCAGGCCAATCTGTGGTGTGCATCACCAGGGGGCAGCCCACTCCTGTGGTGGAGTGGTTCATTTGCAAAAATATAAAACAGTAAGATCCATTTACTTTAAATTTCAAACAGCTTTCTTTAACTGATCTGACTTGATTTAATTCCTTCTCATGGTTCTCATTCAGTTGTGCCAATGATTCGTCTTCCTGGCTGCCCCTCCCAACTAACTCCACAGAGATCACCATGGAGTCACATTTTGATGAAGAGAGCAACCTGGAGAGCCAGGTCGTGTTTGGTCATCTCGAAAACACACTGGCGGTGCGTTGCCTAGCCAGGAATGAAATGGCTGTTGTTAGCAGGGAAATCAAGCTGGTATCCAATGGTAAGAACACAGTTGTATCAAAATCCCCAGGGGGATTTTATTTTAAACCAGGTTTGTTTTATGGGTCATCTAAAGATCAGTTAATTGGCCTGTCAGAGTTGGACCAGTAGTGATATACAATACCACCAATTTTCTTTCCGATCCAATACTGAGTAAAACTCAAGCACATGTTAATTTGAAAATACTGAACATGTTATTCAAACTGCAACAAAGTGAGTGAGCGACTGAGCAGCAGCAGCAGACTGTGCTTGCATACTATGTCTTTCCGCATTATGCACTTACCAGGGGAAAGAAAAAGTAGTTCCTACATCATTTAGGCAAAATCTCTGTAATTTACTGACTTTCTAATGTGTTCAAATGATTGAAGTATTGAAACTTGGGTTTAAGAATCCATTTTAAAGCATCAAGGTCTGGTGTCAGAAGTATCAACATTTTAGTATTAATCTGTACATCACTGGCTGTAAGTCTATGTGTTTGTGAGCTGTGAGGAAAAGACTAGTATTACAGTGGCAAATAATTGAGGGAAACCTGCCGTTTAGGTCATTTGATCTTTGTAGATGAGCTTTACACCCCCATTCTCACCCTCCATCTTGCTCTGCCAGTATCCAGCTACCAATCCCCCATTTTCATTTTATCTCTCCAGCAGACTTGAAGTTGATGTGATTAAACTGTGTTTTTAACTTAATAAAAGGAAGTTATCCCAATGCAGCATACGCAGCATATTTCATTGCATGCTTCCATGTTGGTAGCATATTCTGTATATAACGTATATGACCACTGACTTTCTTCATGAACAGGCCCTCACCCTGAACTGACTGTAGCTGCTGCTGTACTGGTGCTCCTGGTCATTGTCATCATCTCACTCATTGTCTTGGTTGTAATCTGGAAACAGGTACTCTTGTAATCATTTGACACTTAGCCCATCTTTCTTTCAGTTTTCTTTACTTACTTACTCAGCATCTATATAAAGATTTACATTTAAATGTCAAAATGCTTTTGTTGTTAAACGTGAAATAGAAACAAGTCCATAATGCGAGTCCATAATGTATGTTTGAGACAATAGAGTTACCTTTGGGGTTTTCCTATGAGCAACCATGAATTCCTTTTATCTCTGCCTTCCAGAAACCAAGATATGAGATCCGGTGGAGGGTCATAGAGTCTGTAAGCCCAGATGGCCATGAGTACATCTATGTCGATCCCATGCAACTTCCCTATGACTCCAGATGGGAGTTTCCTCGTGACAGACTTTTGCTTGGTGAGCTGAGTATTTTTAAAGTACTTGAGCTGTAAGGTTTCCCTGCAGAGATGTTTTAACCTGTAAATCTCCCTTTGCTTTTAAAGTTAGTCTATGATAAGATAATTTTGACATGGATAGTGAACACTTGGTTTCTGATATTTGGTTTGAACCAGTGATCAAAGGGACAATCAGCCTCTGAGAGAATCACAGGTGGAAGACAATATGTCTGTGAACTGTCTCAAACTGAATAATTAATTCTATTCCTGCTTTGTGATTCTCAGGTCGTATCCTGGGCTCTGGAGCTTTTGGGAAAGTGGTTGAGGGAACTGCATATGGACTCAGCTGTTCTCAGCCTGTTATGAAGGTGGCAGTGAAAATGTTGAAACGTGAGTTTAAAAACAGAACAGCTGCTGTCTATCATTGATACGTTTGCAAGTAACATCTATTTGATTAAGATTGGTTTGATAATAGAAGCAACTTTCTCCTTTGCTGCAAATTCAAGCTAGTAAAAGGTTTTCAAACAATAAATTCAACAGCAGCACCATTGAAAGATTAAATCAGTAAGAATAACAAGAGCTTCTATAAGTAACACCTAAATTGACAATCTATAAATAAAGATGATACATTTTAAAACAATTTATGAATGACATTGTAGTTAAAAAACACATGATAATATTGAGCTTTTATTTAAACTGCCAAAATTAAATAACCAATTAAAGATTGAGGTTTACTACAAATTTTAGTTCATAGACTTCATTCCTAACCGGTTATTTTATAGTCTGTTATTTTATATGTGCTTGTATTTTAACATCAAATAAATAAAAAAGAATGAATGTTACAGAATCTCAGAAAACAATAATCTGACAGTACTGTTTATTTCAAGGTTTTTGTTCATTTAGAATTATTATGATCATCATGAACATTCTGAGTCATGATGATCATCTGGAGCGCCACCAAGACTGTCTGGGGGGAACATCAGACAGTCTCAACCTATGCATTGCATAATATGACTGTTAGCAAAGTATTGCGTGACAATTGAAACTCCAAAATGAAAGTACCAAAAAGTAGTCATTGGATCATTGGCTGCTGTAATGTCTTTCAGCCACGGCTCGGTCCAGTGAGAAACAAGCCCTGATGTCTGAACTGAAGATCATGACTCATCTCGGACCCCATCTAAACATTGTTAACCTCCTGGGAGCATGCACCAAGTCAGGTAAAAAATACACATATAAACAGCAGATGTAAACACACATGCTCATTCACAATGTATATTGTTTGGTGTTGTACAACAGTTGTTGCATCTCCATCATCGTCAGACACCTATTTTCACACACTCTCATTTAGATTTAGCTACATTTACAACTCTACCAGCCATTATAAGACTGACAGTGCTTCCTCGCCTCACAGCGGGTGTGTTATTTATATGGACTTTTTATGGGAAAGTAAAGGCTCGCCCTTCTGACTGTTTTCAGCTTTTATGAGGCTCTGATAAGATTAGCCTGCAGACTGACGCCAATGCTCAACTTTATCTGCTGTGTTGTTCCCAGGCCCTATCTACATTATCACTGAGTACTGCTTCTATGGAGACCTGGTCAACTATTTGCACAAGAACAGGGAGAACTTCCACAGCCTGAGCCCAGAGAAACACAAAAATGAGCTGGATATCTTTGGTATCAACTCTGCAGATGAGAACAGCAGGAGGTACTTATTTATTTCTGAATTATTTTTTAATATTCTTATTGTTAAGAACTTTACGGATTGGAAAGACATCCTCCAATCACACTTTTGTCAAACATAGACTCAAATTCTCCCCCTGCTCTTAATCTGTAACTTAATCATTGTTTCCATGGCAAAGGATAATGTCTAGCATCTTTCTCTAATCAGATCAAAATCTGAAGTGGTCTCAGCTTTCGTCCTAATTTCATTTCCACAGAGGTACCTGTTAATTTAGCCATCCCAAACATTTACTGTGAAGGAGCAGCTCGTCCTCTCCCTCTTTAAGGCTCATCTATGTTGATGGATGACTCACAGCAATCACACCTCGATATGACCATAACCTGATTTTATTCTGGCCAACATGTTACCCATAACCACTTCTCCCACTAACCTCAGCTGGAGGAAGTCAGAAGACAAGTGCCCTTACTGACTTAAAGTTCAGTCTGGGGCTGAATCAGATCTGCTCAATAACCTGTCATCACTAATAACATTTTTATTTCACTTCTGTTCTCAGTTACGTGATCCTGTCCTTTGAGAGGAAAGGAGACTACATGGATATGAAGCAGGCGGACAACACTCAGTATGTCCCCATGCTGGAGATGAGTAGCTCCTCCAAGTACTCTGACATCTGGAGGTCTAACTATGATCACCCTTCCTCACAGAAAGGCTCAAACGGTACACATTGCAGCTCCCTGTTCACTTTCTTAAAGTTATTGGCCTTGATGTTGTGTTTGAGTCATTGTTGGTTGAGGGGTACACCCTTGTCAGAATTTAGGACTGGAAGTGGCCTATAATTACACGGGTAAGATAATTGTAGTACACACATAATAATGTCCAGTTTCTGCCTGCCATTAAAAGCCAGGTCTGAGAGGAGAGTGCTATTTTTACAGCACATGCTGAACCCATGGAAATCTTCATGATGTATGTGTGTTTTCCAAAACAGACTCTGAGATAGACACCCTGCTTTTGGACGACATGAATGAAGGCCTCACAACTGTCGACCTGCTGAGTTTTACCTACCAGGTGGCCAGAGGAATGGAGTTTCTTGCTTCCAAAAATGTAAGTTTGGATAAAAGTCTAGTTTTTTTTTTTACATTTTCCAACCTTGTAGCTACTCCTGTGACCCTGAAAGGAAGAAGCAGGTTAATAAGATGGGTGGATGGATGGATAAAACTTGTAGGTCATTGCTTTCTAAAGTGCTGATGTCAGGTTGTGCTGGCCATAGCTGGGGATGGGTACCGAGGAAATCAATGGTTGTGTGATAAAACGCCCGGTGAATGTTGTTGTACCCACTCAGGAGAAACACCAGACTGTGAATATAAAAGTCAGAGCTAGAATTACTAGGCAGGAACTCACTGCAGCCAGAAACTATCCATACAACCATATAGTTATCATCCTTAAATACCCAGTGGTCACTGTCATCCCTCAAACTGCCATGTTTACACAAAGATTATGCTTCATAAAGCAAAATGAAATGGCATAAAAGAAATGAACTTGGCTGAAGTGAAACACAGAAATAGTTGGTAGCTGTGGGGGAGTAAAATGTGCTGGTCTGAGAACAGATGAAAGCAACTCTTTCAGCAGCTGCTTTTTCTTTTCTTCAGTGTGTGCATCGGGACCTCGCGGCCAGGAATGTCCTCCTTTCTCAGGGCAAAATTGTTAAGATCTGTGACTTTGGACTGGCCAGAGACATCATGCACGACAACAACTACGTCTCTAAAGGAAGTGTAAGTTTCTGCTCAGACATTATTTTATTCTTAACCATGCTGTGGCTTTGAACATGCTTTTTCCCAAGATTTTAACAAATGTAGTAAAAATATTGACCTGTTTTTTGTTATAGACATTTTTGCCAGTGAAATGGATGGCACCAGAAAGTATTTTTGATAACCTCTACACTACTCTGAGTGATGTTTGGTCATTTGGCATTCTCCTCTGGGAAATATTTTCCTTAGGTAAGCCTTTGATGCACCAAATTCGTATTAATTTTTAAAAATATTTTATTTTGGAAATTGGGGATGAAGTGTATGCTTTTTTGTTGTTTTTTGCTTCTTATTGACCTCATGTTCATTTAAAAAATGAACTCTTTAGGGCCCCTCCACATAAATGTTGTTTTCTGTGCAAGTGTCAAAAGCATCATTAAAGCATTTGTCATTTACACATTAAAGCTTTAGAGCTCTTTATAAAGTTTCCAAAATGTTTTTAATTTTGTGTTTTTAAAGCATTTTGAGCCGCATTCGTATAAAAGATGCATTATAAATAAATAATTTCCAACTAATTTTATTTGTTTATTTTTTGAGGCAGGTCTAACATTCACAAAATGCTGCAATAATCTTTTCTTTTCTTTTTTTTAATGTTTAAATAATATTCCATAGAATAATGTTAGTAAACTTTTGACAAAACACCTATTTGTCTGAAGGTGGTACACCATATCCAGGGATGGTGGTGGACTCCAGCTTCTACAATAAAATTAAGAGTGGATACAGGATGTCAAAACCAGAGCACGCACCACAGAATGTGTATGTGATCTCTCACACAGCAACTAATATGTATTTGTTGCATGAAAAATACTCTGACCTAATGTTCCTAAGCAGTGATATATGGCTTTCATTGGTCATAGTGACATTATAGAGTAGAGGACTATTTTCCATGAGAACATTGTGTGGTTTTTCAGGTATGAGATGATGATCAAGTGCTGGAACAGTGAGCCAGAGAAGAGGCCTTCCTTCATGGGCCTGAGTGAAACTGTGGAGTCTTTGCTGCCCTCCAGCTACAAGAGAGTAAGTCTGGTGTTTCACCATGCCAGACCTCTATGAGTTTAGAATGCTTGCAAAGCAGGCAAAAGTACAGGTTGAAAACGATTTAAATAGTTTATTAAAGTAACAGTTTAGTTTTAAAAACCATGTCACATCCTGCATGAGTGCATTATGACTACGTTTTGGCTCTCTTTATGTTTCTGTGTAAAATGTGATTAGAGCCTCAGTGCTGCAGCTGGATGTCACAGCTCCTAACCTCAGTGTATGTAATGACAGCTTTATTTGTTGCCTACACCAGACAACCTTAATTAGCCTTCAGCAACACATATAGCACGTCTGAGCAGCTTTACCTCCACCCTGCTCACAGCTTTAATGGTTGGCAGTAGAGGACAAATCAGTTCAGAAGGAACCAGTTTTAACACATCGGGCTTAACTGCAATGTTTGGATATCACTTCAGACAATGACAAAACCAGTAATCACTAATTCTCATAAAACAGCACTCAACTCTTGAGGGTTCATCCATTCCATTCTTATGTGTACAAATTTTCTTGCGTTATTATTGTTTCTGTGCAGCAAAATATCTATTATGTGATCTAACAGCACCTTTTTTGTCTTGTGCAGCATTATGAAAGAGTTAACCATGACTTCCTGAAAAGTGACCATCCTGCTGTGATTCGAGTGACCATGGAAACTGATGCAGATTACATTGACATTCTATACAAGAATCAGGGCAAGCTAAAAGATCGGGAAAGTAACTTTGATGAACAGCGGCTGAGCTCTGACAGTGGCTACATAATCCCACTTCCAGACCTAGAACCAATATCAGATGCAGACTGTGGAAAGAGGAACAGACACAGGTAAAGTGATCAGTCTTTTCTTCCAACAGCAGTACACAGCATCAAAAAATGAGTTAAGTTAAACTTGTCTCATTTGCTGTAATTTTAGCTCTCAAACATCTGAGGAGAGCGCCATTGAGACAGGATCGAGCAGCTCCACTTTTGCTAAACATGAGGGTGAGACTTTGGAGGACATCACTCTGCTGGATGAGTTGTGTCTGGACTGCAGTGACCTGGTGGAGGACAGCTTTCTGTGACAGTGGATCAGGAGTAGAGTAGAGCAGGGCAGAGAGGGTAAAGGTGTAAGTACAAGGGAAAGGCCTGTAAACCAGCCAGACTGACCACACCACTTCAACTCCTTCTCTCAGACTGACAAAACTAAAACCACTTCACAGTCTCAGTGAGTCTGTAATGACCAGAAGGTACGCACATTTGTTCTCCTCAGACAATGGCCAACTTTGGGTGAAGATGTGGATGAGCCTCATTAAAAACAAAACCGCCGGGCTCTCTGTGTCGGACTTTTTTAAATAAAAAATATAAAAATGTTATTTTGAATTTGCAAAGCTATTATGCATTTTTATTGAAGAAAAAAGAAAGAAGCAACAAAATAAGCAAACTCTGTAAGAAGAAAAATAGGATATTTAACCACTGCAATTGCACTATTTTAGCAAGATGAGCTCGTTCCTAGAAACAGTGTTACAAAAAATTGTTACATAAAGAAAGCATCTGATGCTGGAACAATTAATAGCAATACTTTCATCCTAAAGCACAAAATGTGGACCTATGTGCATTTTTTGTATGTGACCATATAATGTCCTCAATAGTTATGTAAAAATAGTAGTTACGTTTTATTTTATTTTTACATATATGAACATGTATCATTTGTGAATAAATAGACACAGATCATAGCAGCTTCAATGGTTTTTGAAAGAGCTCCTGGGTTGTGTGTTTTTGCTTCGTCTCTCCTTTTCTGCTCTAAATATAAAATGATAGTCTTCAAACTTGCTCTCTGATTAAGTCCCAGGTCAGATGTAATGCATAGGCTTTGTCAATTATAGTGTGATTGTATTGTACATAACTCTAGAGTTGTTTTATAAGAGAGATTCATTGTATGTGATGTGAGTACATATCAAGCTTTTGTACCCTTTTCCACTCATGTGAAGTTGTTGCGTTTGACTAATCAGTTAAAGTAACATTCCTCAGAACACCATATGAACATAATAACATCTGTGAATCAGAACTTTATGCAAATTTTTTTTCCCCCACAGGTCAGAAGTATGAACTAGTATGTAGTATTAGTCCGTTTAGCATCAAAAACTATGGAAACCATTAATTAAAAGAATCTAAAATGTGTTTTTCATCCTAATAAACACTAAATATAATTATTATCATTATTTTTATAAGGCTTTCTTCTTGTAAATCCAAGTTATTCTGGATATCTCCTGTTGAGACAGCTGATGCTGATCTGATATCACCTCTTTAGCTGTGTCTCTGCCTGTTTCTGTTCACTGTGATTTATATTACAATCAAATGTTGCACATTTTCTTTTCCCTCATTTGTGATGTTTCTGATAATGTATCAAAACTGAGTTAAAACAAACAACAAATAATTGTGCTGACTATAGATGTTTAAAGCAGAGTGAATGTGGATGCAGACTGTGGATGAGTTATGTGCAGATGAGGATTTTATCTTACCTGTCATCATAAAAGCTACACACATTATGAAATGTTATTGCTATATTCTATTATTTTAGAAGATGTACTGTCAGATGGTTTATTTTGCAAAAATATATATAATGTCCTTTATAATGTAAAATAGAAGAGCGTTCAATTGGTTTATATTATTAAACACAAAATGATCTAACGTGTTAGTAAAATTAAAATATTAGGTGCTGTCACGTGCCGTGTGTCGATGTTGCAGTGGAGAACCCAGGATGACTCTTGACGTGGTTTGTTATTAGTGCAAAATAAAGATTTATTATAAAACGGAAAACAAAACACTGACGTGGCAGCTCACAAAAAACAAGGCGCTCCGCAGACGAGGAATCCAAAGTCCAAAAACTACAAAACTCAAACAAAACAAACACAAACAACACAACACAATCAGAACTAGACAGACACTTAGAAAGGGACACAGGAGACACAGACTATGACATAACACCCCCCCTTAAGGACGGCTACCAGACGTCCAACAGCCGAGCACGGGTGGGAGGAGGGGGCCACAGGACGGAGGGCTTGAGACAAGACAACAAGAGACAGGGATGGGAACAAAATCAAAACAGGACAAAATTTGAACTAAACAGAATGTCCAAAATCAAAATAACTGTCCAACATGGTGGCCAACCGACCACCTGATATGAGGCCAAAGTTCAGGGGGTCGGCCCATGGCACGACCCTGGCAGTAAGCCCGTTCAGGGGGTCGGCCCATTGCACGACCTTGACGTGGAGTCAGTTCAGGAGGTCGGCCCGTGGCACGACCTCGACGTGACAAAAGTCCAGGTGGTCGGCAAAGGCCA
>JAVKLF010000083.1:14717686-14730930 GCA_034783495.1 Millerichthys robustus | reverse complement strand
TGTTTAAAATGACCCAATGGGATCAAACTGGACAGTTTCAGGTCTTGCTGCAGCAAATTCCAGGAAGATGGCGCATAATAGGAGAAGGCTCTTTTACCAAGTTCTGTACGAACTGATGGAACATTGAGTAAAAACGTGTGTTATTAAAGCAGAGGTACCTGGTCGGGCTGTCTGGCTCGCTGCAGGACATAACAGCATGCTTTGAAAGAGGCTGCTGCTACGAAGCATCTGTGCCTTTAAAGCCGTGTGACTGCGCCTCTGTCAAAGCCCCGCGGTCAACTTCCCACAACTCAACCAGGCTCCGAACCGCGCTACCTGACCCACAAAGGCTCTCACCTTCACATTGAACCCATGGAACACTAACTATGGAATACATCTGGATACTACTGCTTGGATTTTTTCAGCTAAACATTCACCCAGGTAAGACTGACTGGTCTTATTTTGCGCTTGATACGATAGTTTTTCGGGGGGTTTTGGGGGGGGGTACGCAACTTGTTGCTGTTTACTTTATGAAACGCCTGTGAATGTGTTTTACCGGCTGGATTCAGCACCTCATTCTTTATAAGGATAAAGAAAGCCCTTCTATGATGACACGTTGAGGTTCTTTTCTTTGTAATGGGACCCTTATAATTCAGATTGGACAGATAAACAGAACCCGGAGTCTCAGAAACCCAATGAGGGAAGTGGATACCCTGGCTGATTCTGTACATGCGAGAGGTGTGTAAATAATTTACGTTTTCATAAGAAAACACAGGGCCACACTGGGGAGGATAAAACGGCAGCATGGAAATTATATTTGTGAAATGAAAATATTCCCGTGGAACGTTTGGTTTTATAGAGACAGGTTCACGTAGGCTATTTCCTCTACCAGCCGCACCTAACCGTCACTGTATGGAAACATATATGCAAATAAGATGTGTGCATGTGGCTGTTTGGGAGGCTTGTTTACTTATTTATTTTTGAATGAAACCGGTCTCGTGCGAGGAGCAGAGCAGCTACAAAGTCCAGCCTCACGCTCTACTTGTGGTGAGCTCTTGTTTTGTGGAATAAAGCGTTAATTATCTTTGGAAGCCTGCATGGGTGGAAAAACCTGGATTCAGATCCATTCATGTGACAATTATTACAAATAGCAAAATTATGTTTTCGCTGAGTGTTGCGTTTTACAGGTGCGGAGAAAAAAAACACGTATTTTCTTATCCGTTGAGAGAATCTCCCCGCCCCCCCAACACACACACGCACGCGCGCACACACACACACACAGGCGCACGTCCTTAATGGGACGGTTCATTGACTTCTACTCATTTCCAGTGATTTCTAGAGTGTAACCCTGACCACTTATGTTAAAATTTCAAAATTAATTTTTTTGGGAGAAATGGCTTAACAGGAAAGATGGCAGAACTGTTATTAGCCTATGTCTTTGCATTCCTGCGCCCTCACTGCACCAAAGGATGTTGAAGAATTTCAGTTTGTTCACTGGCCACAGGTATGGCAAGGATCTAAATCTTGACAATGGGAGGAGAGGTGTTGGTGGTGCAATAAGAAGTTTGCTGGGTATTAATATCATTACTGAATGTAACAAAGCACCACATGAAGTTTGCCTTGGGCCTCTTTGCACAGAGTTCTGAGTTGATGTTTTATTATGCTTTGTCGTGGATTTTGTATTACATTCATTCAATCTCGTAGTGCTTTTTAATTGGTAACTTACTGTGAATCATGAAACACCTGTCATGGTCCGTGTTTTGGTCCCTGTTCTCTGTGTCTGATTGTGTTTGCCTCACCTGTTGTGCTGCCCCAGGTGTGTCCGTTTTTCCAATCAGCTCCTCCCTTTAAATGTTGGTTCCCTGTGTTTCTCCTTGGTCGGGTCCTCGTCGTCTATCCATGCGTCTTGTCCTCCCTGTGCCTGCCCTGCTTTAGATTCAGTAAGTTTTTGTATTTTTGTATTTTGTATTCTTCCTCCTCAGAGCGCTTTGTGTTTTTTGAGCTGCCTCGTCAGCGTTTTGATTTTCTGTTATAATAAATCATTTTTTGAATGGAGCCTGCCATGTCCCGCGTCATCCTGGGTTCACCACATCAACCGTTTCATGACAACACCAATTGAGGGTCCTGTGATGATTTCCAGATATCAATTTACTCTTAAATATAACTGCTAACTGCATATGTTCTCAATAAGAATGAAAAAGGAGTCTCAAACAAATAAAAACAGTACTTCACTTGTAAAGAATGGTTGTATAGACATGCCCTTGTTTAATAGGATTATGAGTAAAATTTGTAAACTTTAAACCCCCTACAGATTGAATTGTCAGGGTCTGTGTTTTTGATGTGTTTTCTGTGCATTTTGTGGTCCTCATGTTTCTGGCTTCCTATGTTCTCTCTCACCTCTCCCTCAATTCTTTCTCACTGCTTATTAATCTCATCTGCCCATAGTTTCTAATCAGCCTTAAATGGAAATGGGGAAAAGGCTCATTTTCCTCTGTCGTATATATACTGATCCATTATCACTTCATAACTGTTGGTTCATTTCTCTTGCTTTCTTTTTCTCTTGTTCTCCTCTGTGCTTTCATTTCATTTCATGTTTAGAGTTGTGTTTCTTTTTTGTCACCACGATGGACTTTTCTTTTGTTCATTAAATATGTTAAATTTGATCTTTATGTGTTCATCTGCTAATGGTTCTACCTCCGAGCCTGATAAGAGTCACAGGCCTATGTCGCTATTTTTGTGGGCCAAAAAGCACTTGCAGCCTATTTGTTTTCTCTCTACATGTTTAGCTCCAAAGCTTTACGTTAAACACAGTTTATGAAGTCTTTATGCTCAGATATGATTCAGTGTAGGGATGTGTATTGGCAAGATTTTGGTGATACAACACATTCATGATACAGAAGTCATAATGTCATTTATCGCCATATATTGCAATACCGTAAGCAAGGTAAGTTATTGCAATATATTGGCGCATTTTCTCAAAAAAATAATCTTACAAAACTCAGTATAAAGAGCAAACAATGCATTGCATGCATAAAATCGGCAAACTCTGTTTATTTTATGCAGTCAGAAGAACACTGAAAAGTGTTCAGTGTTCTTCTTCAATGTAATTCAGTGTTAACAAGAAGGTATGCTGTAACGAGGCTCCAGTGTTTTATTACAGAAGCCATCATTCCTTAAAATAATAGGAAGGTGTTTTTGCAAATGAGGTAAGTCATTTATTGTGTTATAGTTGCATGAGTTAAGGACGGTGGGAACTTTAGTGTTTGAAGTTCACTGAGTGGAAACCACTTGCTTTTTCCAACAGCATAGCTTTTATCATAGTCCTTGCATCCTTCTTCATTTTGAAACTAAAAGTCAACACCTCAGCTTTGAAGGCAGCGTGTGCTGGTCTAATCCGCTCAGATTCAGCCATTGGCACTAAATGCAAATGTTTACTCACAATGCGAAGGTTTGAGCTAGCATTATATTTGCATGCTCCTCAGGAATAGAGGAGCCAAATGGCTGTCTGAGTGCTGTCAACTAGCAGCTGGAGGCTAACACAACACAGGAATGAACCACTGGCATGAATGTTTAGATTTTAGGCCTTAAATAAATATCAATATAGGCTACTGCTTTTGAATATCAATACAGTATTGAGAAATGAAATATTGCATTTGAGGCAGCTGTTTTACATGACAGATCTCAAATCTTCTGTATATCTTTACAAATTTTGATCAAAATTTAAATAAAAGTTTGAATCTTTCTGGACGAGAGAGCATGTCTGTCAACAGCAGTCTGTTTCCCACTGCCACTGTGGGCTCTGTGCAAAAAGGCTGCAGCCACATGCTGTTAGTTGCAAGTAGCTTTAACTTGGAAAGTAATATCAAACAGGCTTAAATCGAAGGCAACCGGACTTGTTTGAAAATGTTTTGACACCTATCCAGGAGTCTGAGCCCAGTGCTCAGTGTATTGTATCAGACTAAGATGATCTCTATATTAAAGCAGGATTGGTAGGAGACTTTTGCTCTATTGTACTTTTAAACTTTTCTTTTAAACTATTAAAATAAACCCTTTCAAATGAAAATTGCTCAAACCTTACAAATGATTTGTCTTTTGATTTACGGACAAACGTAATCTTTGAAGTGCATTGAGTTGTTGTATTGCACAGGAACCATGGACAATTGCAGATGTTAATACATTATGATTTTGTTGTGGATCATGCCTCTGGAGCATAAAAAGCTTTAAACAATATTTAAGAAATGCTGCAATGGTTATGTTTTTTTCCTGTCAAAAATGTGGGGAAATTAGGCTTTTCTTTTTCCTGTTCATACGTAACACCGGAACTAATAACTTTCATATGTTTGGTATACAACAAAATACACTTCTGATCTCATTTTAGGGAACGCAAAGCCCCGCATCATCCCAGACAGTCCCTACCTCGTTGTCCAGCTTAACCAGCCCTTTGACCTGCATTGTCAGAGTGACAGCTTGGGACAGTGGAGGCGAGAGAATCGGACCAAGCTGCTGTTTGCAAAGCAGATCGATGGGATGTGGACGTTGCATTTCCCCAAGGCTCTGCCTCAAATCATGGGGCGCTTTATCTGCCAGGACGAGAGCTCCAAGCAGCAGGCTTCCATCTATGTCTATGTGAAAGGTAGTCAAATGCATTTTACATTGTCATGTTTGTGTCCGAGAAGTGAAATCAAGAAAAAAAATGTAATAAAACTGCAGTGAACAGCAAAATTCTTTGCCGTAGATCTCTTTGAGAGTGTGTGGGTTTGATTCCCCGTCCCATCAGTTGTTGTGTCCTTGGGTAAGACACTTCACCCACCTCGCTGCTGGTGGTGGTCAGAGGGCCCGTTGGCACCGGTGCTTGCCAGCCTCGCCTGTCAGCGAGCCCCAGGGCAGCTGTGGCTACAATATAGCATACCGCCATCAGTGTATGAATGTGTGGATGACTGTAGTGTAAAGCGCTTTGGAGTTCGTAGGGACTTGATAAAGTGCTATATAAGTACAAGCCATTTACTATTTACCATTCCTCCTCTGTGTAACTTTGGCTCTCTGCCATTATTTCAGACTAAAAATCATGTGCTGATCATCCCCTCAAGAATTCTGCATTTGTCTTTAAAGCAACAACAACAAAAACACTTGTTATATCTCACATATAATATTTTATAAAAAACTTCTTGCTTATTTGTGGAATATAAAAGTTTATTCAAAGTAATATTTCATTTCGATGGTTTTGAGTAATTTATTTTCTTCCCTCAGATATAGATATTTCTGTTGACACAGCAAACCCTGGATGACACAACCACAGCCAATTCAGATCAACTGATGTTTACAGTACTCAACTTTTGCAAATTTTAAAAATGATAACAAATTTAGAGATAGCTGATTTATGTTTTCAATCTACAGGTTCCATTTTATTTAATTTGTCAACACCTACATTACAATTGGTAGAAGAACAGTAAGTTAAACGTTTTTCAATATTTCAGGAAGGCAAATCTGGTTTGGCTATTTAAATGTGAAGCTGCAAACTGCTTTGATACTCTGCAAAAAAAATCATACTGTGCAAAGTGAGGTAGAAAATTCAAAATAGGTTTAAATAGTGAAAATAATATAAAAAACAATAAAAATATATTTTTGGGGTTGGCTGTGAAATGATAGTTATATAAACTGTTTCAAATGCAACAAAATGTAGTGTAAACAAAAAAGAGCATCCCATGACAAACATGAAGCATCTGACTTGAAAATTTCCTGAAGCTATCACTGAACATAATATCAATTGTGAAAAAATTGGCATCAGATCACTTTGGAATACATTATGTTTTTGTACAGCATTCACAGAAATGTTATTTGTAATATTTTAATGTGGCACATTTTCAGAACTCTTCCAATTATATTGTCCTTACTTTCACTATATGGAAACAGGTCTGGCACATTTTTGAACACTATACAAGGTTACCTGTAAGATTTAAATTCTGTAAAATCTCTGTCTGGTAGCACAGTAGCTCAGATAGTAGAGCTGTTACCTCCCAGCAAGAAGGTTGCTGCACCAAATCCCAGCGTGGGACCTTTATGGTAGAGTTTAGATGTTCTCTCCGTGCATTTGTGGGTTTTCTCCGGGTACTCCGGTTTCCTCCCACAGACCAAAAACATGACTGTTAGGCTAACTGCTAACTCTAAATTGTCCCTAGGTGTGAGTGAGAGAGTGAATAGTTGTTTGTCTCGTTTGTCTCTATGTGGACTTGTGACCTGTCCAGGGTGTACCCCGCTCCTCGCACTCTGTGACTGCTGGACACGGGCACTAGTGACCCCCCTGACCCTCAAAGGAAGAAGCAGGTTAAGATGATGGATGGATAAACCTTCTTTTTTATCAAGGCATGTTTAATGCAGTCCAAGGAACATCATCCATCCATCCATCATCTGCTGCTTATTGAGCAGTTGGAGTCAGTTTGCAGAGACAGCAGCATCTGCAAACAAAGAGGGTAAAAAGCTGATCTATTTATCCTCAGCTATAAAAGAACCTTCATTTTTCCTCCAGATTTGAAGATTCAACCATCAACCAGAATCTCTTCTTTAGCAGTATTCAGGAATATGATTGTCCTGTACCTGTACCTGGTTATATTTGGCCCCTCTTCTTAAAAAGAGAAACCACAACCATCTGTCAATCCAATGGCACTAAACCATCTCTCCATGTGATGTTGAAAAGTTGTGTCAATTAAGACATCCCAGCAACACCCAGAGCACTTAAGGCATTCAGGGTGGATCTCGTCCCCACCCAGAGCCCTGTGACCTTAGAGCTTCTAATTATTTTAGTAGCCTCAACCCTGGTTATAGACAAACCAACCAAAAGTCTCAAGACCCAGCTTCTTCCACACACAACATGCTTGTGGGATTATGCTTGTTCAAACTTAAACTGTATTCCTTTTAAAGAATGTTTATAATGTGACCGGTGGATTACCGGTTCAATCCCCCGTCCCCTCCTTCTCAGTCATGTCCTTGGGCAAGACACTTCACCCGCCTTGCCTGCTGGTGGTGGTCAGAGGTGGTTATGAGGTGGTGCCGGTGCATGGCAGCCTCGTCTCTTTCACCCACAGGGCAGCTGTGCCTACAATGCAGCTTACCACCATCAGTGTGTGAATGTGTGTGTGAATGGGTGAGTGACTGTAGTGTAAAGCACTGTAGAGACTTGATAAAGCGCTATATAAGTACAGGCAATTTACCATTTGCCAACCCTTATTTTGAAGGCCAACATTTTAAATTAAGATGTTTGCAAGGTTGATTAAGAATGTAATTTTAAATCAGGTTGATTCCAAAGGCTAATCAGTTGATAATCAAATTCTTACTTTTTGAATATCAATATATTTTGTCCAGAAGTTCATGAGCTATTTTGGCAACAGGCACACAAACTCACAGAAGCAATTACTTAATTACCTGCCTTTCATTGAAGACAGTGATAATAGCTAATCTAAGGGATCTAATATAATGTAGAACTACAATATTACAAGAAAATACTTAACAGAAGACTTACATTGCCTGTGGCAAAAAACTAAAACACACTAACATCATCAGTTTTTTTTATTTTCAGTTTATTTAAAGCCCATCACAATGTGTAAAGAAGTCAACTAAAACAGCTATAATGCTTTAAAGGCTCAGTATGCAGCCCTTCTCCCAGTTCTCTGACACCATCTGTATGTTTGCATTTTGTTGACAGATCCTCAGAATCCTTTCAGAAAATCAATGGTGTCCAGCATTCTTACCCGTGAGGGAGACACTGCTTCCATCTCCTGCCTAGCAACTGACCCAAATCTGATCAATCTAAGCCTGAAAACATGCTCTGGAGGACCACTCCCCTCTGGTCTTCAGTTCTCCGCGAGCCTGGAGCAAGGCATCATCATCCCAAACATACAGAAGGTGTACAAAGGTTGCTATCTGTGCACAGGAATGCTCCAGGAGAAACACGTCAGCTCGCATCACTATCACCTGATAGTGAAACCAGGTAATACGTGCTTCTGTGTGTAATTTATGTTGTTTCTTGATTGGGCACATATTAAAATGCTTTGCGGTGCTAGTTTTTGTGGGGGTGGGTGGGGTGGGGACACTGTTTTGAAGTCCAGTCCAGGTTATAGCCACACTAATTTGTCTTTCAGTACCTGTTGCTCCTCCTGTAATTGAGATGAAACAGTCCAGTAGAGTCATTCTCGTCCGGAATCAGAGTCTCCTCCTCTCTTGCAACACTACTAATGTGAATGGAGAAATCACTCTGAAGTGGGTGATACCACCTGGCTCGGTGAGACACCTCTGTTTTAGCTTTGCTGTAAATGCGCTGGATTTCTCACATTTCCAATTTGCAGTTGTTTACCTCTCTGAGAGCAGAGCATTCTTCTGCTGTCTTTCAGTTATGTTCAAATTTGCAAGAGTGAAACCGTTCTTTGTACATGTACATAGGAATCTTGACTGTTTGTGCACATTGTGGACTGTATCTGTGAAATGGACTGTATGTGTTTGCATGCAAGTGTCTTTGTGTGTCTGTCAGTATTTGCTTGGCAAGGATAGACATGCATTCGGGGTTAATCTCTGGAGATCTCTGGGCGTTGACAGGGTGCCGTCTGGTATCCACAGCAACCAGCAAAAGTTGATGGCTCTTCACGTATCTTAATGGAGAACTACACTCACGTACGCACTGCCAAGCTGCAAATAGTAGCAGTACGTCCAGAAGATGCTGGAAGTTACAAATGTGAAGCTAGGAATGAAAAGGGGACCAGCTCAAAGTCGGTGTGGCTTGATGTTTTTGGTGAGTAAACAAACAAAACAAAAACAAAGAAAGTTCTGAAGTCAGGTTTAAAGCTTAATTTCATAGTGATCAGTTTTTAATGTGTTTTGAAGCAATTCAGTTAACCTCTATTAGCTTTTTGCAGAGTGAAGGCACATTATTCTTGTTATGAATGCCTTGAAAAAAATTGCAAAAGGTAACTTTAAAGTTTCAACAGTATAAAATCGAACTTGGGGCAGTTTAGGAATTACACTTATTTTCTTTCTTAAAGAGCTCATGGAAAAAGTGATTTTGGATTTCACTCTGATGTTTGAACAATATACATAAAGTTTTTTTGTATTTTGAACTATGTAGCTTATCCTAAATTTTAGCAGAGATTAACTATCTTGTTTAGCTTAAAAGTAATTTGAATTTACTTTTGTTTTGAGAGCTTAAAACCTATAAATAATTTGTAATACTCTTTAACATAAACATCATGACAAACTGTTCAAATTTAAAGGATTTATGAGGCAGTTATGATGGAATAATAGGACATACATTTTTTATTGAATAAGCAGAAAGAAACACAATGGAAAACTGAAACCTCAAATAAATTGTTGTGCAATAACTATTACATAGCATTGATATAGAAGATACACTACACTTACTTCCAATTTTGGGGGAAAAGATGAAGTTAAATGATAGAAGCCAATGATGCGCACACTCAGCACTCTGGGACAATCTGAGAGAAAATCATACATCCCAGCGTAATAAGAGACACACTTGAGAAAAATTCCTGCATTTACGTTAATCATTTGTATAATTACTGTAGTACAAAGGTTGTGAGACTAAAAATAATTTCTTGATAACATTTTTCAAAAAATAGACAGCTTGTTTCCTTAAGGTAAACATGAAAATAAATATCTTAAGGTAAAATCTTTAAAATTCATAATACTTACATTTTTTTTATGAATTTAAAAACAGAAACATATAAGCTATCAAAATTCCAGTTCGGTGATGTGAAGCTTAAATATGTGAACCTGAAATACTTCAGAGATGTTTCTACTGTGATGCATGCCTGAAGAACAATGCTTCAAAGAGGGCTATTCTCCTCATTTCTTTAAAAGAAACATTTTACATGGTGTCTTAGAATGAAAAAACATTGCACACAAATTTGCAGAATTTAAATACCATTCTTCAACCACATTTTTCTCAACTTACATTTTTTTCTCTCTGAAGACAATTATATGGTTGAAACTCCTTGTGTCAATCAACAAACATGTAATAACACACACACATATTTCACTTTTTTTTCACTTACAAACTCACATGTAGTAATTGAGATTTTTTACATTCATTTTAATCTTTAACAGCAAAGACTCTTAGAAACTAGCTGATATAAATTAGCTGAATATTGGACATTTGCCTAAAATTTGCCTTTGGAAATGAGAATACTGTTTTTCTCCTAAAGAAAAAAACTTACTCAATTGAAAATCAGTAATTTATCTGGATAAAAAAGCCTTAAGTTGAACTTTAAGATATTTTCTTACTATCTACTGAAAGAAAATAAAAACTGGTGTCAAAATTACAATCTAAGCCTGTTTTAAAAACTGTTTTAATACGATATTAAATATGTATTTACCAGTAAGTCTCTGAAGCATCAACAATAAAAGCTTTTGACTCAAGTAAGCACAGATTCTGACAGAATTTTCTGTCAACAGATTTTGGCTCTAACATCTTGCTCTTTAATGTTGCAGAAAGCGGATTTATGAGCTTGTTGCCCATAGACAACACAACTTTCCGTGTCCGTTCAGGGGACAGTTTATCTCTGACAGTTAGCATGGAGGCATACCCAAAGCCACGCATCTTCTGGAGCTTCGAGGGACTCGAAATGAGAAACACAACTGATCACATTATCAGAACCTACAAAAAAGACTACAGGTGAATATCCACACATGCTTAATTAAGTCCTGCCACACAGAGAAGAAGAGGATTACGACTTAGATACAGAGGAATTTAGAGCTTTTGGCCAGGCTGCAGGTCACAGCACTGTGAGAAAAACAGCTGGAGCAAACTATCTTGCCCCAGGGTTCCTTGTGAAGCAGTCACAGTCAGATTATGGTGAAAGTAGATGTTGAAAGTAAATCTAACCATGACCTGCTTATGTGCTGGAAAAAGAAATATTATTTCATCTCCTGTTAATCCTGGTAGAATTAGGAAGTGATCTTCATGCCTTAGTTGGAATTGATTCACAAAAGCAAAATGTTATGCAGATGTGTGTTAAAGAACAGATTATTGAAAACTCCTGATATCTACAATACAAATATCAAAACATGTTTAATAAGCAGAACTGGGTGTGGCTAATTTAAATTTTTTTATTATTTTTGACAGTTATTGCAATAAAAAAGAATTTTACTTAGACATTTTAAACATATTTACTGACGATATATATTTATGCTAAAAATGTGTTAATTTTATGATTAGTTACAGCAGTGAGCTGAAGCTAGTGCGGCTGAAAGCGTCAGAAGGTGGCATTTATACCTTCCAAGCCTCCAACAGTGATGCATCAGTAAATCAGACATTCACCATCTTTATTATCAGTAAGTTGTGAAAAGTTTTCTGTTCTTCTTAGCCACATGATGAAACTTATTTCTCCCCACTGCATTAATCTTTAATGGCGAACATAACAGAATTGACCTTTTCTGAGTGTAAAATGAGATAATGCTGCTCATCAGATTCTCTATCAGCATAGACACCTTTGAACTAACTTTCTTACCTGCTTCATTCTGACATTTTTTTTGTTTATTAGGTAAGCCCGAGATTGTATCTCATGAGGGCCCAGTGGATGGACAGGTGCGCTGTGTGGCTAAAGGTTTCCCTGCCCCCCAGATCAAATGGTACTATTGTGCGCAGCCGTACATCAGGTGAAAGTTTTTTCAAGCTTTGGAAAGCTTTTTCAGTTTCATTTCAAATTAGCATTTGAGAATTTTTCCACTATTTTTTGATGTATATGTCTCAGCACCAATCAGCATTTAGAGTTGGCTTCTGTTACATTACACACTCATTGTTCTGATTACATAATAATAATAAATATAAAGAGTTGATCACTTTGAAATAATTTCATTGTTTTGAAGTTGATGTCAGTCAGTCATGTTGCTCATCAGTCTTACTATATAATGACACACTGACCCAGATCAGTGATTTGCTAAATTTCCAATTTAACAAAACTCCTAAAGTGTTCTAAAGGTCACTCCAAAAACACATCGTGTCAGATCAGGAATGATGAGAATGGTGGAATGAGGAATTGTGGGATTTGATGGTGCTGACTTGTGATTGATTGAGACTGATAACATGACCCCATGTGACAGAGGATTGAAAATAACTGACGTGATTGTCTGAACTAGGTACATCTGCCAAGATACATTGTGTCAAAAGTAAAGTGCAATGAAGGAGTAGCTTCTGGATGCTGTGGCAGCAACAGTTATATCCCACAGATTTAGTAAATCTCAAAGTGAAAATAATAAATTCATTCAGATCTTTTTTAATTAAAAAAATGCCATCACACCTAGCTAATGCTTATTCCATGTAGGTGCAGTTTGGTAAATATTTGGACAAAAAGAGGAAGTCACACCACCTGTGTGAGCCTATCATAAGAACATACCTGTTCAGAGCCCAAACATCTGGCAAATTACCACAATAACTTCACTTGTTTATGTGGTTCTGCTTTTTGTGAAAAGTTACTTTAAAAAGATTCTTTATGACTTTGAGAAGCAACTTCTGATCTGGGAAACCTAAGAAAGAGATGTAGATGACTTGACTAGAAACAATTGTAAAAAGATAATGATCCAATCACCTCATTACACAATTAAACCAGAAAAATGTGATAAAGCGGCTGAATGACTGCTGAAATTTACTGAAGTACCTAAACTGTGAAAACAAAAGCATATTAGGCAGAAATAGATGAAACTGCAGAAAAAATACATAAAACAGCAGAACACTAGCTGAAAGAAGCTGGAAAACCACCTAAAATCTTAAAATTTAGCATAAAGTGCTGTAGAAAACCTAAAATTAGTTTAACAAACACTAAATTGGTTGATGTTTGATTTAAAAATGTTAAACATAGTTAACTGAACATGGAAGTAAGTAAACAGCTACCAAAAACCTTAAATTGAAATTAAAACAGCTGTACAGATATTAAAAATAGGTACACATAGTAAAACAAAAACAAACCAGGAACATCGAAACAGAAACTGTAAAAGGTGGAACTGCCCTTCTATATTGTATATACATAGCTGTGTGTGTGTGTGTGTGTGTATATATATATATATATATATATATATATATATGCTGTATACACTGTATATAGTTGGCTGGATTAGTCCAATGGGTAAGTCAGCGGTCTGTCACCCGGTTCGAATACGGGCCAAAACCAGAACAAATTGTACTGTTAAGTGTGGGTCCTTAGGCAAGATCCTTAGAGCTACTGCCTACCTCATATCATGAGAGACACAAATAAGCAAGGAAACATGCC
>JAVKLF010000083.1:14667845-14680892 GCA_034783495.1 Millerichthys robustus | reverse complement strand
AACTGGGAGCTTCAGTAACCGGGCCCATATTCTGCCTGCTGGGGCAGGATCACGTAGCCCCTTCCTGCATTCATAGCATTTGTATGTTTTTTTTTCTGGATCTCTGTGTTTCAGACAGATCCAGCAGCAGAGGCTAAAGCAGTAACAGGGCTGGCCTCTCTTTGTTCTTCAGTCTCCCCATTGTTATGGATTTAGAAACACACAGGAGGATGTGCAGTAACTGGGCCAACTTCCTGCCATGCAGAAGCAGTTATTTTTGTTCCATGTCTTTGATATAAAAACTGTCACATGTGTAATGTGGCTAGGTAAAATTTCATTGCCAATAATTAAAGTGTAAATTGTATAAAAACTAGGTATAAAAAACGTGCCTCTCTTTATTTGTGACACACATATTCCACAATATCAATCATGGATGTGTCACTAATTCAGCTAACTGGGCACAGACACCCATGCCCAATGAGAAGGAAAACTCTTCCGTACAAAGGGAGGAATGACAGAGATGGGAGAAAACACAAAGAGAGACCACACAAACACAAAAAGAGAAACAGTATGTACAAGGACACACAAACACACACAAATAACAGTGCTTTCTCAGACATTTAGCACCCAAAAGTAAATTAAAAACAGATCAGAATATTTTCCGAAAAAAATTCTGTGTAGTCACAAATATGATGAAGACCTAACAAATAAGGTACTTTTCAATTTCATTTACAGTATATAGCCAAGTTTAAAAAATGCAAATACCAAAAAAATACACTAGATGCCATTTTTGGACACTAAAAGAAGACACCAATCTGATGGGGGGGGGGGGGGGGGGGGGGTTTTTAACCAATTAAAATAACTTTACACATTACAGGAATTTTTTATCTTGTTAGTTAGTTTATAGTTAATTTGTTCCTTTGAGTACTTTGTTGCTGAAGGTTTAATTTAAATTTGAAAAATCTGATTACAAACGCTAATGGAGTGTTACAGTTGAGCCAACAACAATAGTATTAAAGTTACTAATGTCAGACACTAGCAAAGAATAATAATAACTGAGTCTGACAAATTGCCAGTGTATATTTATACATTTATTTAACTTTATGTCATCAAACTATTTGAAATATTAGTCTTACATATCCTTCATGCCCACTACCACCTTGTGCCATATAAACCAAAACAACAATGGGGTAGATTTTACATCTATTTCTGCTTCATCTTTATTCTGTTGCCAATAAATTTTTATCATGTGTTGAAAATATTTTTAAGTGAGAGTAAAGACTAAAATGTTGAAGAAATAAAAGAGGTTTTGGGAAAATTTTAAATAATGTATGGCTGTTGGTTCTCAATGTTTCTATAAGGTCCTAAAATCTGAGGCCGCTCCCATCTGCATCCAAATTAACCTTTGTTTTTTTTTTTGTTTGTTTTCTTGTGAAAATAAAACCAAACATTTTTATTAACATCAATTTTTTATGATTTCATGTCATATCAAAGTATCTATTAATCACTTTAAACATCTAAGTCACTCAGACTATAAAATTCCTAATGATGTAGTCTATTTCAATTAGTTCTACACGCACTATAGAGGCTTAAAAATAGTGCTGTGGCCAGACACTACATGGTTCTTGTCCTTTTATGATTTCAACTAATGGCTTCCAGCCTTGGCTTTAATTGTAATATGTTTTAACAAGCTGAGCATGTGAATGTTCGTTCTCTGTGTTTAGATATGTCATTATTATGGATGTTTTTGCCACCTATTTGTATGACATGGGTATTTTAGCGTTCTTGAGTGTGGATGAAGAAAGAAAATGAACATATAACTAGCATATCAGATTAAACATATAACCAAAGTAGTATAGATAAGTCCAACAGAACATTCAACACTTGACGACAGTTTATTTACTGACCTTCAACAGTCAGATAGGCCTGTGAGGTGTCACAGCCGCGGCTGGTACATGCCATGCAGGTGTACAGACCACTATCCTCCTTCTTTACACGCTGTATTGTCAGGTTGTGCTGGTTCAGAATCACACCTGAAGGCAGCCGATTCACAGATTTTGTTTAAAAAGTGTTTTAACCCCGAAAGTGAGTCAGTCTGCAGTCTAAAGATGTGTGTGTCCTACCTGAGCCCCCCTTCATTGTTTGGTTGTTTTTGGTCCACACCACTGTTGGGTTTGGTGTCCCAACAGCATCACAGTGGAGGGTGATAGTTGCACTCACGTTGACTTTTTGGTCTGTAAAATTATTACGAATCTTTGCAGCCTCAAGATCTAACATTATAAATATAAGATATGTATGTAAAAGACAAACCAAAGATTAGAGCTGGTTAGGTCTTTTGAAATTTGCAGAAAATTGAAGGGCACTGTCTGCCTTTTTCTACAAGACAAAATAAAATAATTTTTTAACAACTATGTACTACCACACTGACCTCTGAGAGACAGATGACGCAAGATGCAGGTTCTCATTGCCGTCTTGATGTTCACAACCTGACAGGCATACAGGCCCTCATCCTGATGGGATGCATTGGGCAGCATCAGCTCCAGGGTGACATTGGTGCCCTCTAATGTGGACTGCACAGCCCGCAACAGTGGCTTCAAAGTCAGGGAGTGACAAGGCTGTGCTGAGTCAACTGACTCAGACACATTGGTAACAAAGAACCAGGTAAGGTTGTTGTAGATCAGCTTGTCGGCCTTGCAGCGTAGAATTACATTGTCCCCCTCCATGGGCTGATCGGATGGAGATATATTTACCTCAATGTTGCCTACCAAAATACAGATGAAAGTGGAGAACTGAGTTCAAGATTTTAGGGTAACAAAATGAGGCAAAATGATTCATGGGGGAAGGAAAGGGACGGCCCTCACGTGTTACGCTGAAAATGATGATTCGTGAATCCTCTCCTACTTTGTTGGCAGTCGTACACCTGTAGAGGGCGTGGGCCTCAGCTTTCTGAATCTTCAAAGAACTTGAGATTTTCTGGAAAAAAATATTTGAATCTTTTATTATCTTTATTAAGTTTGCCATTTATTTCACTTATTGACATCTAAAATATACAATTTTGGTGTAAAAACGTGAAGGCCTAGCATTCCTTGAAGGAATGCATATTGCCTGTCCAACACATTCTCACTCCCGACTCGTCAGATATTGACGAGTTGGGACGCCTTCTGACCAATGCGTCACATATTGGCGCGAAGGGTACCCCTTCCACGTCAATCTCTGACGACTTGGGCAGGTTCCTTTAGCATCACATGTTGACGATGTGGGAAGGTCGCATGTTTTACATGGATTATTCACACGACGGGTTCTCGCAAACACTGCCGAACCTTCAAATCCCCACGATTGGTTAGGTTTAGGGAAAAAATTAGGTTAAGTCATATGGTAAAACCCCTCGCGTCTCATATGGACGCAAAAGGGGTACCCCGCGCATGAATATGTAACAAGGACGTCCGTCCCATGCGTCAATATATGACAAGTCAGGAGTGAGACTGGGTTGGCCTGTCACACCACATTTTAGACCAAGATCATTTCATGTCAAGAAATGATGGATTTATAACCTCTTTGGGCAACTGATGAAAATAAAGGCCTTGGCCAAATTTACTAATTGATACTAAGGAGTTCAAAGTGTGCCAAGAAAATATCCCCCACATCATTACACCACAACCAGCCTGAACCGTTGATACAAGGAAACCGTTGAACAATAACATGCCATGTCATAAAGCAGGAATAATCTCAGACTGGTTTCTTAAACATGACATGACATGATTGGCATCATGGATGTGCAGCTGACAAATGTGCAGCATCTGTGTGATGTTATCATGTAAAAATTATCCAGTGATTCATGAGATATTTTTCTGACAAGAAGACATGAACACACACTCACAGCCTTTTGGCAGTAGTCTAAAATCAAATGGAAGAAAATGTATTCAGGGATTTACAGTATTTACCTTTTGTGTTTCATCAATGTGATTGGTGATTTCAACATGTTGGTCAAGATAGCTGCTTGTTATATTTCTCCAGCCTGTGCACTTTTCCAGCTGGACCTCAGTCCTTGAAAGTCCCGAGCTGGTAGACAAAAAACAGACAACATCACACAAAAACGAAATTGTGCAAACTGCTGGAACTGCAGTGCCCCACCTAAATTTATAGGATCAAATATTAAATGTTAAAGAAACTGAAATACAAATCTAAAACAGTTACGTCTTTGTACAAACTTTCTTTCTGTAGGCAAAACCTTTACACTTCCATTTTTGTTCTTTATGCTACTATTATTATTTTATTATTATTTTTTTTTAATAATGACAATTTATAAAATTTTAAATATTTTGTCAAAGACAAAATGAATTGATAACAGGAAACAAACATACCAGTACTCAAAAATGTATACATTCTTTTAAACAAACAAATAATAATATTAAATAAACAGAGATTGCAATAGGAACAAGAAATTTGGACTAGGACTAAGGTAACACTTGAATGTGTAGGCAGAAGGCAGCTGCTGGTTAAAGCGGCTTTTTACACTCACTCACACACAGACAGACACAATCTGCTTTTTATGAGCACTCATCAATTCAAATCATCGCAGGAGTCACTAAGAATATTGTTTTGTCACAACAAAAATGTCCCAGCAACACATTTGATGCCTAGCTCTGCTTTTTGAATAGACTTGGCCAGATTGTTCTGTAAGTTTGGGACTGAGCCTCAACAACTGATGCTGATCTAAAAATAGACATGGTGAAAAGAATGAATCACATCTGCTGATCTGAACCGAGATCAGAGTGTACTTTCATTGTCTCGTCTTGTAGTTTTGTTATCATAAGAGTGGCCACTCCTTTTCGGAATCAACAACCAGCTGACAATGAATGACCTTGTCATACTCTCCCTATGCATGCAGAAACAGGCTGTGCAGAATAAGGGTTGCTTACATGAAGGCCTCAGGGCAGTCCTCCTTGGGCAACCATTGCCACTGGATGTGCTCAGGTGTAGGAAACCCCCGGGCTGTGCACCTCAAGGTGGGGCTCTTACCGTATTCATAGACATCTGTGTTTGTATCCATCGCCTTCTCAATGATACGAGGACGCACTAGAGAAGAAACAATGGGTCATGACAAAAGTCCAATTCATCAGCACATTTTAAAAATAAAAATAATAATAGAATAAAAAATAATAGTTGAATGGAAGGCTTTACAGTATGGTAAAAACTCACAATATTGCAACAAAATTATAAAAGATAAAAATCCTCTGTAAATATGAATAAAATTACAAAAAACAGAAAAATAGCAAAGAAATAAAAAATTATGATCAGAAAATGTCATACTTCAAACAAATAAAAAACAAAGTAACAGCGCAGAACTTACTGTTGACCAACAGCTGGACAGAGCGTCTTTGTTCCTTCTTTGTCATTTTATTGATCAATACCACCGTGTAGTTCCCTGCATCCATCTCAGTAACTCTATGGATGATTAGAGCATCACTTTTCTGCTTTATTCTGTACTCATCCTTCAGCGCTTGGCCATTTTTTAGCCTGGGCAACAAGAAGATATCAGCGCTTCAACATCATCTGCAACATGCCACATTTGAAGTTTTTTCACATCTTGTCACAGCCATACCATTTAAAGCTGGGCTCTGGATAAGATGAGTATATAACAGGGATCTGTGTTGATATTTGATTCGCCATATTTTCATCTCCTACATTTACTTCCCAAACCTTTGGCCACGGTTCTTTTATGTCAATGAAGGGCTTTTCTGGAAAAAAAAAACACACACGTGAATAATTAACCGATTCAACCAAACACTTTTGTTGTCTCTTATTCTTGTTTTAACACGAGTCAAGAGAAACTGAGATAAGAATGAAGAAAAATGCCTAAATAGATTTTAAGGGATGCTTACACGGCGACTGCTAGAAATTTCTTTCTTTTTTATGTTTTTAACTTCTAGAACTTTCAACATCGGCTTTATTATAATCTAGCTTTAACTAAAAGTATCCTAATTATTAACTCTACAGAAAAAACTATCTTTTGTTGTGTTTAGGAGTTTTTGACTGGAGTTATAATGGTTTGTAACCGTTTCAACTTTCAGCTAAAATCAATGAATAAAGTTCAGTTTGTCCCAGTCAGGATTGTCAAGTGAGTTGATACCATGGATTCACTTTTAAAATCACTATATAATCAAGCCTCACCCGAAGTCCTCTCAATCCATACACAACTCCACATCAACCTGTTTTCCATGTACCTACCATAAACCTTTAGATATGCTGAAGCCTTTTTCTCCATCTGGCCGCTGGAAGCAGTGCAGGTGAACTCTCCAGTGTGATTCACCGTCACATTATCCACAATCAGAGTATTGGACAGCTCCAGAGAATTCCACAGCTTCTTCTTGTGGGAAACTGTGTGGAACCGTCTCAAACCATCGTTCCAGTTCTTTTGCATGACACCAGACAGAAGGTTTGTTAGTTATTCAAACATAATATGTTCACTATTTTCTCTTTATTAACTATTACTATTACAACCTAAGTTAGTTTTCCATGGCAGTGAGCAATAAGTTGACTAAAATCACTTTAATAATCATTTTTTAAATATATTCATTTTTTTCGACTTAAGACTATCTCACTTTCGTGCGCAAATTATTTCACTTTATTTGAATTTTATCTTAGCAGTTCTGAGTCTTTCATACATTTATTGATTTTTTTATTATTTACTTTTTAATTAATTCTGTACATCTAATTTTAAACTATTCTGAATATACTGTTTGTTTTTTCATGATCGCATGTGCAATTGTAGCATGACCAGCTTAAAATCATTCTGCTTGGGATTGTAATGGTGAAATGTATTTTAGGAAAAAAGTTTTTGGTAAAAGTACTATTTAACTGGGCTACAACTGTTGGCCACACAGAAAAGAATATGGGCAATGTTTTACTTGTAGTATCACTGATTTCTGCAATCATGCAAACCAAGAGGTCATGTTTTACATGGTTAAACTCTGCCTGTTTCTTTGTCATGCATTTAGTGCATTATAAATTACATGAAAAAAATTAGAATAGTGTCAGATACAATGAATTTGTTACAAATCTTTTGAACGATTTCAAAATTCGAATCACTTTGCTGTAGATCTCTGTGATGTGAGAAAATTAAGACTCTACAAATATTTTGAGACATTTTGGGAGATTTCATCACAAATGTTTGCCAACTAGTTGTGGCTCATTGAGATGTTCCCTTAAGCAGTTAGAACTGCAAAAAAACTGCTAATCTCTTCCCTCTGACCTGATGTTACAGAGAAGGGTTCCTAAAAACAGGATGTCCCACATATATTTTTTGACAAACAAGAGGAAGTGAGAGACAGCACTTTTTGTAATTGTCTTTGTCCTAACAGAAGAGAGTCACATGAGTTTACTAATGTTAAGACCAGAGGTCCAGACACTGACCAGGGCCCCTCCAGAATGCGTCCAGTTGAACTCAATGCCTACGTTGAGCTCGGTGTGAGCAGTGCAGCTGAGCATCAGCCGCTCCTCCACAGACAGCCTCTGCTGTATGGGGGTCAGGGTGAGGTCGTAAATCTTGTATCCTGCGGAAAATGGAGGGGAAGGCACAACAGTCAGTGGTCATGTCATTGTTCACCACTCATTCCCTCTAACACAACGTTCCTGTTTTACATGTGAATGCAACACTTATAATTTTGTTGACTGCTTGCAAAAAAAAGAATTAAGCAAGCATGAAGCACAAACACATCTTAGACAAAGATTAGGTCAGGTCAGAGAAACATACATGGAGTCGTTTTTCATCTTACCAACAACAGCCACAATATAGAGAGGAGACTTAAAAGTCTCGTTTCCCATATGGGTCTGGCAGGACACGACACCAGCGTAGCTGATCAGATGTGTGGGTATAATAAAACCCATCTTGGCGTCCCACAATAAGTCCTTCCCATCAGGATGGAACTCCTTGATTGGGTACTTCTAACAAACAGAGAACTGTGTTGATTTCAAATGAAATACAAACTGATGTGACAGTTTTTTTTCCTGACAGTGTATAGCTCACTGTGTTCACTTGAAGCTATGTTAATGAAGTTTGTCCTGGTGACCATGATTCAACTGGCCTCTCCATCAGTTTTATAAACAAAATCCATGTATTCAAATAAAGATTTAAAGGAGCAGGCCTGTGTTACAAATTACTGCTCGGAATTTGGGGAAAAAATTTAAATATCATGCATCATGAGTCAAAAGAAGTTCAAGTTCAACCTTTTATCTGTGCTTATTACTATTCTGCTATAATGATATTAGTAGAATAATTAGTAACAACTGAGGAAGTTAGTAGACCAACTGTATTAATTCATATTAAGGGCCTAACTTCACTTGAAAAAATGCATGTTGTCAAAACCTCCAGTTTTGATATACATCCACTAATTACTCTTTAAGAATTTCATTAACATCTGTCTAATGGTTCATAGAAATGAAAACTTTCACACAGAGACAAAAACATCATACCAAAAACAAGTTTTGATTTTGACATTTAAATGTTTTAAAATTCTGATGGAAATCATCTCATCTTTTTTCAGAAGGTCCATCTTTCAGAAGGCGCTTCATGATTTACAGAAATTCATTTTAAAATTAATTTGAGAGATGAAAATAAACAAAAACCCTCCTTACAGTGTTGAGCGAAACATTAAGATTTTCCATCGAGCCTCGACACGGTATCACTACCCTCTCTCCTTCACGAATGAATACCACCTCGAATTCCTTCTCAGAAGGCACAAATGGAACCTTGTAATCTAAAACATAGAAAATGACAATACTTTAAAAGGAAAAGGAACTTTAACATGACCACTTAAGGTTGTCTCAAAGAAATTGGCAAATGTATCATTTCAGATTACTTTAAATCTACCTTAGACAAAAATTTGTTTTTAAAAATAACTCTTACCATGAACAAATACATAAACCGCTGCTGCAGTCTTGCCATCTTCAACACTTAGGTCTCTGTAGGAACACTGATACTGTCCAGTTTCATTAACAGTTGCATTGATAATTGTAAGTCCCGTGCAAAAAAGTCCAGAACCACTGCAGTCAACGGTGGAAAAGTGAGTGCTTGTGGGAGGGGTGGTCCACTTCAGGTACTGTCTACCTCTGCCAAAAGAAAACACACAGACGGTTATAATTTGCATTGAATGGATCAATAAATGGATGGTGCACACGGAGGTGCTTCTTACTTGCATGTCAGCTCTAGGTTGTCAGATTTGTTTATCCGATGGGTGCCATAGATATTGAGTGTTGGTGGATCAGGCATAAACCGAAGTTCAATAGCTGGAGAGACCAACAGACATGTGAAGGAGAACAAAGCACCAGCCTGCACAATCCAACAAGTAAGTGCCAACATTGTTTACAAGAACCTACAGCTGTGACAAAATTGTTTGAGGGAGTCATCCTGTAACCAGTGGGTTGCCGGTTTGATCCCCGGCTCTGTCTGTCTCAGTCGTTGTGTCTTTGCACAAGACACTTCACCCACCCTGCCTGCTGGTGGTGGTCAGAATATAATATATCAGGTAGCAGTGTGTATGGCAGCCCTGCCTCTGTTAGTCTGCCCCAGGGCAGCGGTGGCTACAACTTAGCTTGCCACCATCAGTTTGTGAATGTGTGTGAATGGGTGAATATGTGCAATGTGTCCGTGGGGACTTGATAAAGCACTTTACAATTGATGGGGTTTATAGAAGAAACTAAAAGTATTGAGAAAGAAGTCTCAACGTTGTGTTTTTGAACTTCAGAGGGCCATTTTTTCCACATCCACATGGCAAAGCTGTGTCAAAACAGGAAGCAGGGGGTAGTTGGGCTGGGTTTGGCTCAATAGTCCAGCACAGTATGAACTAGGTGGAGGTTCCTGTTTCTAAGGACACAGGCTACTCCCTGTGAGGCCCTAAAGCATAAAATATTGTAAGTAAAAGAAATAGAACTTAACTAGGAAGACATCACTCATATGTTACAGAACTCACTGGCCCCTTAACAGATCAAATGTTTTTCATTACATAAATATAAAATAAATGATTTACATAGACAAACATTCTAATATTGAGACAACTAGTGACAATATAAAATGTATTTTAGGATGGTTTATATATATACTTTGAAACTAAAACCTTTACAAAGTATTTGTGCAGATAGATTTTTGGTTTTTATCGACCCATAGCTCTTGGGTCAAAATATCAGAGCACCACAAGGCCCTACTTTTTCTTTCCTGTAAAAAAAAAAGCATTTGTCCAACTGAAGGCCTGGGGGGCACTTCTTGCTATTTATCCGGCTCACAAAATATTTTAAATGTATTAGAATAAGCTTGCTAGTCCTTGGAAGACTGAGTCTCATCACTTTCTCATCATAAACTGAACATATTTTCCTCAAACTGCATATGGTAATTAGCCATCTTAGAAACACGGAAAAGTACATTTTCAGTTTTAAGTAATGTGTGTAATTTTTCACCTAGAAAGAGCAAATATGAAAACTTAACTAGAGAAACTCTGATATTACACAGCATGTAAGTCAACATTTTTTTCACTTTGTATTTTTTTTCTCAGTGTTATATAAAACAACTCAGAGAGGTTTCTGTCAGTATCTTACCAGCAACGGAAGCTATTTCCAAAATAATCCCGAGCAGATGAATTACAGAAGCTGCCATCATTGGACAACAGTGTCCTTGTCAAAGAGTCATTGAAGCTTTCACCGAAGAAGAAAACAATAAAGCAAATAAATAAACTAATAACTAATTGACCACAGAGGTTTTATAGTCTACTTTGACAAAAACTTTGAGAATCTTGGAAACAGCGGTGACCAGACTGTTTCCCATAGAGGTGCTGCTGAAGATGAAGGGAAGAGGAGGAGGAGGAGAGGAGGAGGGTCTCAACAACCAGTAGTTTGAAATTCGACTCCCTCCTGCGTTGCCAGACGTATCATATCGTTTTTGAATTACAAGTTTGCCTTCTGTATGATGTACGACCAATAATCCCAAAATTCCCATATCGTTTGATAATTTGACACCTTCATGGCTGAATTAACACAAGATCTGTCTGACAAATGAGAGAGATTTTGGATTACAGAACAGTCGCGGTTTTGCCAATTTAGCGACATTTTTCGCTATTTTTAGCGGGGTTTCAAGCCCCTCTAGTGACTGTTTATCAGAAAAGCGAACAGCACAAAAAAATCTAGCGATATTTTCTGGCGTTATGAAGACTTGTGGAGACATTGTAACGATCGCAGCGGAACAGACGAAACGAAAGTTGGTTTCCTATTCCAGCTTCCGGTTTGGGAAATGACAAAAAAGCCATTCCACTTTAATTTTTCGCTACCTTCAGTATCTTTAATCAACTGTCGTTAAAAAACTACAAAACCTAGACACTTTAAATCTGAACTAGATTATTCTGCACTAATAGCAAAATGTTTTAAACCAAGTTTGTGATTTGTGAAACTTCAACAAAAGGGCCCTATCACTTTTTAAGTACCCATATCACACTAGAATTGATCCAGATCCAAAACTACAAAACCTAGACACTTCAAAGCTGAACTACATTATTCTAAAGTAATAGCAGAATAATTAAAAACAAGTTTTTGTTTTGTGAAACTTTTCTCTGATTTGTGAAACTTCAATAAAGGGCGAATTCAGCCCTTTATAATACCTGTATGACATGAATACTGTACTCCTTCTGTTCTGATATTTGCTTTTGGTTTTCTTTGACACAGAAAGTACTCCTACATAATTGCTTCCTTTCAGTGTGGTATATCTGCTTAAAGCCCCAGTTGGTTGTGATAGATGGCTGCTCATACTGAGACAGATTCTCTGGGAAGTTTCTTCCAGGTTTAAAGAAACGTTTGCTCTAAGTTGTCCCTACATGCTTGATTGCTAAATGGGTTTGCTGGAAAAGTTAAATACAAATGCTATTTGTCCACTGTGGCTCCATGCTGAAGAAAGAGTGAATGCTGCACGTAAATGACTGGATACTACCTGCTGGGTTTACTCAGATTAAAACAACGCATGGAATGATTGTGTATACTAATCTGAACTTTACTGTTTTGTTTGATTACTACTATCAGTTCAAATGTATGTGTTATTATGTTTAATTAACCTATTTTTTTCAAAGTGCCTTGACATGATGTGTTGTAAATTTGCATTATATAAATGAACATCAATTAACTGAAAATTGAACTGAGAAGTGTTGGTGTAAATGTAGACATTGATGATTTATCTTTATTGTGCTGTCTTATTATATTAACAAGGTCTTTTTTAGGAACACTATAGTTTGATGTTTTTAAAGAGTTCATGCAGAAAAAGAGTATAAACGATGAAGTACCAATTAACAATTAGCAGAATTAGGTTCCAGTCAGGTGTAGCTCTTTGCAGTAAATTTATCTTTCAAAAGAAAATAAGAAGTTGCCTATGTGTTTGTGTGGTGAATATGCGGATTAGTTAAAGTGATTGGACTTTTGCTTACAGTTTTTTGAGTATTATGATGTTACAGTTATTTACAACAAATGGTTAATGTACTCACATCTAAATAAACCCAACTATGTAATTATTTCTCAGTTTGAAAAAAACAAATCAGTTGAGAAAACCTTATAATTACGACAACATGTACATGGTACGTGCTGCACCATCTTATGATAATTATTTTAAACCTGTTAAGTTGTCAATTGATTTGTAAAAACATGCAACCTGTTTCTTTTATTAATTAAGCAGATGGTTGTGATTTGCACAAAACAATTAAAAACCTGGATAATATGCTAAAAGTAGCGAAAATTAAAGTGGAATGTCCCTTTAGTCGTTTGCCGAAGCTGGAATAGGAAACCAACTTCAGCTTCTTGCTGAGCAGCAGGTGCTTCCCGTTCGGACAGAACGTGGTATGGCAGGCCGTTTTGCCATTTATTAATAGCGCACTTGTCTCTTGTTCAATTTTGTAGATCAGTAAAAAAAAGGTTCTTCCAAGTCAAAATTACATTCCTACTAGTTAGGACTGTAACTATCCATTTATCCATCCATCCATTATCTATTACCCGCTTCTTCCTGTTCAGGGTCACGGGGGTCACTGGTGCCCACATCCAGCAGTCACA
>JAVKLF010000083.1:14654374-14662650 GCA_034783495.1 Millerichthys robustus | reverse complement strand
ACAACATCGAAAGAACAACTTATCATCGTTTTAACGAGTAATATTCATAAGAATCGCGGCTAAGACCGTCGGATCAGTCGCTTCGGCAGCAGTGCGCGCTCCCGACACAGGGGGAACAGAATATTTCAAGGGAACTGAATTTCGCACATCACCGGAACTTGTCTACGAAGCGTTGTTTCCGACGACATTTTTCCCGCGTTGCACACAAACACTGACACGACCTGCAAAGTTTAAAATGAGTTGTGGATCAGTTTGCTTGAATTTAATCGAATATGTGTGGTTTTTTCTCGCTCTGTGTTTTCTTGCAGGGTTCTGTGTTCACAGACTGACGGCCCGCGAGCTGAAATCAGGACAAACGTCCGTTTTGTTCTTGTTGTTTCAGGATCTCATTCGTTTCGGTAAAACAAAACAAAGCCTGAAGAGGCGCGAATGGCTGCGAGTGTTTGACGTCCCAAAACGGTGCCAGTGACGGATTATTTAATAAAGATAATATTAAATATTTGAAAGGATTTAAAATACGTTTTATGATGAATATATGTTTTCAGCTGTTAACACTAACTGGCGCTGTTCTTCCACACAGGTGGTTCTGGCACTTTTATCTCGTCTCTGTTTGCTGGAACGTTTTCCTCCTGCTCCTAAACTTGAGCTCCACCTGTCCTCCGTGGCTGACTTGGATGCTTGAAGTTCTGACAGGTGTACCAGGCACGGACAAAGGTCAGCTGACAGCCTCCTTCCGTGGTAGAACCTGGACTTTTCAGTGTGGTTGATGGTAAAGTTGCTGCTGTCTATAGACCCACAGCTGTCCACGGTCCTGGTGCAGCTGCTGCTCTGTGCCCACTCCCTCAGGAGATTGCTGGAGTGTTGCTGTGTCAGCGTTTTCTCTGACGGGGTCCTCCATGTGGTGCAGTATGTGTTTGGTCTGTGTTTTTACGTGGTGCTGGGGCTGACGGTGCTCTGCACGGATCACACTGCAGAAGGTTCGAAGGGCTCTGATCCTGTCTGCACTCAGTGCTTTCTGCTTTTACTGTGAAGTACTTTAATCTTTGTTTTGTAGATACCGGCCCTCTCCTCTCTCAGCTGGACTGGATTCAGGGTGCTGGACTCGTACTTTTTGTTGGGGCCTCACTGCTGCAGCATCAGTCTATGGTTCTGCTGGCCAGGCTTCGAACCAGGGAAACTGGTAGATCTGAATGATTTTTACTTGTTTGCCTCCTAAATAAATCTTAGATCATGACTTCCACGTCTCCAGTTTGCAGAGACCTGAGCATCACAGAGATACAAGCGTGTGACTGGCACGACAACTCCATACCGGAAAAGTATATAAAAAACAGTTTACTCAACAAAATGTAGAAAAATACCTTTGATCTACATTTAATTCCAGAAATGAACCCTCAAGCTCTTTTGTTCTGTTACATCTGCATCAGTGCCGTCAGATACTCAAACAAATACTACCTGAAAACTGACTGAGTTTTAAAAAATAGAAGCAGTGATTTTCTACAGAGGAAATGTTACGTTTTCCCACTCTGTGGCTTCTGGAAAAAACATGCTGTCTTTATAGAAATCAGTATTCCAGATCTTTCGAGCAAAGATGAATCAATATTATGAGCTCAAGACTAAAGTCAAAATGAACCATTGTTTCAGCAACAAATCCCAAAATCTATTTTTGTTATACAATTTGAAGGTCAAGGTCACTTTATGGTTATGTGCAGCCTTTGTCGGCTTATCAAAGACCTGAGAGTCTGTAGATCCCTCCACCTTGTTGGGAAGGCTACCCAGTCTGTCAGAGAGCGGTGTAGCTGGGTTTCATGAGCACACACTGTGTGAGGGTGAACGGTCATCTCCCAGGCCTGCTATCTGTCTACAAAGGTGTTCTCCAAGGCTCCATATTTGGTGTGAGTCTTTTCGAAATGGGTTAGGGGAGTCGTCCAGTTACAGATAAGTTGCTGGTTTTATTTTTTCACCCATATAGTCCCAACCTTTTCTAATGTGAGGATATTCTATTACTGTTGTAAATTGTATTATTGAGAAGGTTTTAAAATGAAGAGTCCAGCTAAAAACACTTAAACACTGCTTTTTGTCTATTTGTTGAGGCAGCATTAAAAAATGAAATGACATCACTGAAATACAAAGTAACACTTCATTAGGTAAAAAGAAAATGACGCAATTTCTTTTATGCTTTTTCATTAGTGATTAGTAATGTTTATCTCTATATAAACCATAGTTATACCATAAACAACTAGGTCATTGTCTTTAAATTCAGGTCTTTGTTGTGTCTGCAGGACTGGCTCTGTCAGACTTTTTCTTGTAGAAGAGATTTGTTCACATAACAAGAAGAACACAAAAAAAGCAGCTGTTGTCAACATGAGTAAATAAGTGGGCATGTTCTCTGACTTCACTGTCAGATGTCCTTCAGAGAGCTAGATGTTAATAAATGACTTGAGATTCACATCTGTGTTTTTGTCTTTTGTCTCATGGTACAGGTAGAGTGGAGACGTTGGCCCACAGGATGCCAGAGGGGGGCTGCTTCCAGCTGGTTTCATGCCCACATTACTTTGCAGAGCTGCTGATCTACGTCTCACTTAGCTTGGTTTTTGGTGGGCGCTCCTTGACCTGGTGGCTTGTGGTCCTTTATGTGCTGTTCAACCAGGCGCTGGCAGGGCAACTCAGTCATGAGCTTTACATCAGCAGGTACAAGTCATACCCCAGGTGTAGAAGAGCCTTTATACCTTTTGTGTTCTGAGTCTGTTCACTGTATTAGTGCTATCAGGAACTGTAATTGTCTTGAAAAAAGTTTTTCAGCATTAGCAAGATGATCAAATGAAGCTTGCTTTTCAAGAAAACACTTCAGTTTTAAGTGTCAAGTTTCAAAACTCCTGGTCAGATGTGATTTATTTGTCAAAGACTGACTTACAAAGACATTAAAAGTGATGTCACTAGTCATTAAATTTGTTGTTTGTCCTATTATAGATATGACTGGTTTTTTTCACTAGTTTAGACTGTCTTGTATGGTATACTGTAATTCCATTTCAAGTTTATTCTGTATCATTTTACAGACAGGTGTGTTTGTGTTTGTGTGTGTGTGTGTAATCACAGGTTGTAGGTCTACAACTGATTAATTTTTGGAGTCAGCACAGTTCATGTTGACCACCCTATAGAAATTTGACAAATATTTACAACTCATCTTAAAATGCGTAAAAGATCATTTCTACATTTTTATACCTTTGGGTTTTCCTCAAAGCAGACAAACCCAAACAAAACTCCAGCCAGCCATCGAGTGAAAAGGCGGACTCCAGACCCAGATCAGTGGTCATGCTGTATGTTGTAGGAGTTTCCATGAAACTGAGAGTGCAGATTTAATATGCAGTGGATATAAAAAGTTTGCACACCCCAGTTAAAATGCCAGGTTTATCTGATATAAAGAAGCGAGACAAACGTTTTCCACCTTTGATGTGAGCTATAAGCTGTAAAACTGAAATGATAAACAAACATAAATCTTTTAAGGGAAAAAATAAAAAACTGACAAAAACCTGGTTGCATAAATATGCATGCCCTTAAACTAATACTGTACTTTCCTAAAGCATCTTTTGACTTTAGTACAGCACACAGTCTTTTCAGGTAGATGGCTATCAGCATGTTACAGCTTGATTTGACAATATTTTCCCACTCGTCTTTGCATAAACAATCCAAATCTGTCAGATTGTGAGGGCATTTCCTGTGCACAGCCCTCTTCAGATCACCCCACAGATTTTCTATGGGATTCAGGTCTGGACTCTGACTGGGACATTACAAAACTTTACTCTTGTTCTTGTGAAGCCATTCTTTTGTTGATTTGAATGTATACTTTGAGTTGTTGTCATTCTGAAAGACAAAGTTTCACTTTATATTCAACTTTGTCGCAGAAACCTAAACATTTTGTGCCAAAACTGACAGGTATTTAGAACTGTTCATAATTACTTCCACCTTGACTAAGGCCCCAGTTCCAGCTGAAGAAAAGCAGCCCCTAAGCATGACACTGCCACCACTATGCTTCACTGTGGGTATGGTGTTCTGGTGATGTGCAGTGTTGGGTTTATGCCAAACATACCTTATAGAATTGTGGCCAAAACTTTCAACCTTGTTTTCATCAGACCATAGCACATTTTCCCACATGCATCTGGGAGACTTCAAATGTATTTGTGTCTTTGATACTTTTCTTTGTAAAATAAAAAAAATCTTTCAACAACCTTTTCCCAAAACCCAGACATATGAAGAATACAGAAAGTACTTCCTGTAGCTCTTTTACTGTGTCTGTAGGCCTCCTGGCAATCTCCCTGACTATTTTTTAAAATGTTGGAAAAGATGATAAATAATAGATTAACTTACTATTTGAACAATAAAGGTTATATTTCAAAGTACCAGAATGGGTTTAGAAAGGCGAGGAATACAAATGAACTAACATTATGATTGGAGCATGAAATTAGAAGAGCACAGGTAAATAAAGAAAATGTAGTGGCTGTATTTTTTCATATAGAGAAAGCATATGATATGTTGTGTGTTGAAGGATTGATGAATAAACTAAGTAAAATGGGTATAGCTGGGAAAATGTATAAATGGATTCAGAACTTCTTGGCAAATAGAATAATACAAGTTACAATTGGACAAAAATTTTCTAAAAAATATGTAGTTGAAAATGGAACTCCACAAGGCAGTATTATTTGTCCTTTATTGTTTAATATAATGAATAATGATGTAGCTATTTGAAAATATTGGGGAAGGAATGGGTTGTTAGCATTTTGCTGACGATGGAACAATATGGAAAAGGGGGGAAAAAATAGAAATAATGGTTTAAAAAGTACAGAGAGAGCAAAAGAGCAGGAAGCAGGAATAGAAAAGAGGATAGAATAATAAGATTTGGTCATACAGGTCTCAATTATAATCTTTTTAAACTAAAAAAAACCACAGGAAAATGTGACAATTGTGGGGAGAATGAAACAGTGGAACATGTTGTTTTACAATGTCAGGAATATGAGCAAGAAAGAAGAATAATGGTGAGAGAATTTGAAAAGATTAATGAAACATTTAATATAAGAAGTATATTGCAAAAGAACATAGAAAGCAAACAGATAGAAATTATTTTAAAATTTCTGAAGAAGACTAAGTTAGGCATTAATACCTGAAGAATCACACCAGTAAGTGGCGGTAATGCACACTAAAAGTTTCTTGCCAACCGCCAATAAACACAAAAAGAAGAAGAGGACGCGTATCATCAGGAAGTCCGTCAAAATAGTTTTTCCCGATATGAAGTTAGTGGGTTTTGTTTTCAGCGACATGAAGTGACGGACGGGAAAGAAAGTCATCTTATTGGGTTGGTTTTGGTAGTAAAAATGCCTCTGATGGTGGGAAGAGAAGGTGTACAGGCTAACCGAAACGTGATGCTTCTGCTCGTGTTACTATCGGTCGGACTGTCTGCTGCCGTTAAAGAAGAGCTTAAATCCGTGCAGGAGCAGCCACCGCCCGAGGTAAAAAAAGGGTTCACTTTAATCTTCTTCACCTAAATGTTTTGTGTTGAGTTGAAGGCGTTCTCTGGCAGCCGCCGGCGCCTGGCTGCGAGCTAACCATGCTAACAAACGGCACAGTTTCCGGGTCTTTGTGGCGACATTTTTACCTTCTTCTCTTTCAAGTAACTGCGTCCACATTTATAGACTGTCTGACCTAATGTATGTTGTTCTGAAACAACCCACACGTTTACTTGTTCAGTCATGACCAGCGAGTTGGGACATGCTGCTCGTAATTTCACTGCAGGATTAGTAACTAAGCTACTGTTTTGATTCACAGAAAATTTCCAGCACCCTTCATCCAGCAGGCCCAGCTGTTTCTGAAGATGGCTCCAGCAAAACCAACCTGGGCTTCATTCACGCCTTTGTGGCATCCCTCTCAGTCATCATTGTATCCGAGTTGGGAGACAAGACGTTTTTTATTGCAGCCATCATGGCCATGCGTTACAACCGCCTCACTGTTCTGGCTGGAGCCATGCTGGCCTTGGGGCTCATGACTTGTCTATCAGGTTTGTATTTTCGGCTCTACATCCAGCTGTGGAAGCATCACTTCCTGTTAATAATTACCCTTTTCTGCCTACATTCCCTAGTCTTGTTTGGCTACGCCACCACGGTCATCCCTCGGATCTACACCTACTACGTATCCACTGCTCTGTTTGCCATTTTTGGTGTGCGCATGTTGAGAGAGGGGATAAAAATGAGTCCAGATGAAGGCCAGGAAGAGCTGGAGGAGGTGCAGGCAGAGATCAAGAAGAAGGATGAAGAAGTAAGTAAGACAGTAAGACATCTACAGATAAGACACGACAGCTGCAGAAGAAGTGTACAACTAAGGAAGTGTAGATGGTTTTATTCAAAGGCAAAACTTTTCAGCATCTGTTAGTAAACAAAATATTCAATGTTTTTACTATGTAATTACTCCATGTAATGAGCTACAGCTGTATTTTAACACCTGCACACTCCTCTGACAGAAAACTCCAGAGACTACATCTGACAATGGCTGTCGAAAAATACACAGTTGATCTACAGTGATTATTTTAAAAAGAGAACTGGTTCAAATCTGACTGGATTTGTTTCTGAAGTGTTCTGTAGATTAAATCATAAATATTACAGCAGTTGCCAGTTTGGTACAGAGTGAGATGAGGTGGGTGAAGATGGAGACTTGAGAAAGGCTCCAGCCCCCACCTGACCCTGATTAAGAGGACAGAATCGATTGATTATTTTTAATAGAAAGAAACAAATATTTAAAGGAGCAATAAGCCAAATTTCACCACTAGATGGGCTGTTAAGCACTGTCTCTAGACCAAACCAAGATGCGTGGCAAGCCACAGCTTTCTTTACCTCCATTCCAGCTGAACCCACCCACCCATCACCTCGTGTGCACAAAGTTGCAAAGAATAACCACACAGCAAAACCGCAACACTTTTCTGAGGATCCATCCATCCATCTTCTACCGCTTATCCGGGGTCGGGTCGCGGGGGGTAGCAGCTTCAGAAGGGAGGCCCAGACTTCCCTCTCCCCGGCCACTTCTTCCAGCTCCTCCGGGGGAACCCCAAGGCGTTCCCAGGCCAGCCGAGAGACATAGTCCCTCCAGCGTGTCCTGGGTCTTCCCCGGGGCCTCCTCGGTTTGCTTTAAATGCTGATTTTGGTTTTTATGTGCAGCTGCAGCGGTCTAAGCTGGTGAACGGAGCTCCAGATGTGGAGGCTGGAACAGGAACTGCTCTGCCACAGTCTAAGTGGCACAGCTTAATTTCACCCATCTTCATCCAGGCCCTCACCCTCACCTTCCTGGCAGAGTGGGGGGATCGCTCACAGCTGACCACCATCATTCTCGCTGCCCGGGAGGTTTGTTGCAGCGTCCTCAATACACAAACTAACACTCATACTTGTTGTTTTCTGGCTTCACTCTGTTGGTGTGTCCCTAGGATCCATTTGGAGTTGCAGTTGGTGGCACATTGGGACACTGTCTGTGTACAGGACTGGCTGTTGTAGGAGGAAGAATGATTGCTCAGAAGATATCTGTGAGGACAGGTGAGATGTTTTCCACCATCACTGTAATCTGCTCACTAGAAAGCAAAACGAAGACAAAAACATCAAACATAATCATGTGCAGTAATCTCACCTGAGAACATGTACTTGTAGTAATGTGTTTGAACTACTTTTAAAGTTGCCAGTTTCCTGAAATTTGCTTCTCTAGACTACACATTGCTGCGTAATCCCAGGTAAACTGGGTCATAATATTATGAGCGTCTCCTCACTTCCACCAAGACCAGCACATCAAACAAAATCTAACATGTTTGTAAAAATACTGACATCAGTGAAGGGTCACTCTTAAAACGCCACCACTGACCTGACTGAGCATTTTCTGACCTAAATCCTGACAAACAAACTGGTCTTCAAAATGGTTAGTGCTCAATATTGGTAAGATTCACATTTATTTACAAATCTCAAACAATGACAAACATTTCAAATAGCAAACAAATCAGAACTTGAACCACAACTAGGAGAGAGCTATGTGTGCTGTCATCTGCAGCCTAAAGGTTCAGTTAAACGTGATGTATGTTCTGTGTATACACATTGTCTGCAGCGTTTATGTGCCGTGTGGCTTCCCCTTCGCAGTCACACTATTCTCCAAGACTCTAGATGGCAGCATTGTGCTCCTACTCTAAGGGTACTACACCCCATTACAAGTAAAAGTAAAAAAACACTGTTGTTTACCAAATGGTTACACACTCAAACCAAGAC
>JAVKLF010000083.1:14646874-14651874 GCA_034783495.1 Millerichthys robustus | reverse complement strand
TGAGTTTATAAATATAAAACAAAATGACAACTTTAAATATTAGTTTTAATAATCAGTGTGTTAACAGCGTTAACATGGGTTAGATTTGTATGATAATAGAATGTAATCTAATCATTCAGTTCTGACTCATTCGCATTACTAAAATGGTGAAAGTCCTTTTTAAATCAAGGATATTCTATATGGTTTACTAAACTTTGTCTTTTCCACTGCACTTTTTGCTTTATAATCTTTGTTTGTCCTGATATTTAAAGTCCAATACTTGTCATTATTTTTCTTTTTACATAGCCAGAGGAAAACAGACATAAAAATAAGTACATATGGTCTGTGGAAAATATTGAAAAGTAACACACTGGATTTAAAAAAGTTTTTTTTGCAGTTTCAGCCTCTGCTTTGAAAACCGATACTTCATTTCCATATATGTTGTATGACATCACACCAGGAACCAAATCAGGAGAACCATTTGTACTGTGTCAGGCTGGGCCACCATTCCTCATGTCTTCTCAGCCCCACCCCTTCTGACAAGTAAACCCACCTCCTTTCAAATGTTTCCTGTAACTGTCCCACACTCTAGTCAGCAGGTTGTGCTGAGTCGTCCTGAGCAGCATGTTGGCTACAGTAGAAAGGAAAAACTCCCTTTTAACAGGAAGAAACCTCCAGAACCAGGCTAATTAAATTTGAAAGACACTTAATTTGAGCCAATCAACTGACTATTGCTCATCCAGAGAAACCAGCTGAGGAAGTTCATCTGGTGAGGATACCTCCTAACTTTTGGAGGTAAGCTACATCTTATTGTTACATATTTTGCTAACAGAGCACTTGGCTGTCAGACTACAGGTTTCCTTATGGTTCCTAGAGTTTCTAAAAATAGAACGGGAGGCAGAGCTTCCAGTTTCTGTCCATGGGACTGACACTTTGTTTACTTTGAAGACTGACGACTTTCCTTTTTGATAAATCCTAGAGTTGGGCTAAGGTTTCCTGAGTTCTTTCTTAGTTCTGCTGCTATAGGCTCAGACTCACTCTTCTGCTGTCTGCAGTCAGTCTGCTCTACATGTTTTTTGGAAAGACCTTGGAGTCTCCCCAGAAGACCTGTGGAATGAGAGGTCTGGACCTTCCTCATCAAGCTGCTGACTCTGGAACAAGATGATTGTTGAAAAACAAAATATAAGAAAAATATTTTACAAAGACGTTTTTCATTTTGAATAAGTACATTTTGCTGATAAAATTCTAAATGAATAGAAAAGTATATAATTCTTGACTTTTTAGATAAGTGGGTGCTGACATGAAGATAAGCTAGCTCTGCAACAGGCAGGAGGATCTGATCCACAAGATCAAACTGAAAAACACAATATCAAGTTTTGAGAATGTGCTGAATAACAAGTAACAGATTTCTGAAAGTCTTTTTCAGTTCAGAAGCAGAGCACTCTGGTTAATACTGTAGAAGAGGTCATGTTCTTAGAAGCGTTCATTATGTTTTTGTTCAATATAATTACTAGAACAAATCCATTTAAAGCCTGAAAAATAAAACAATTAGCTCCATTTTGTAAATGTTTTTACCCAAAATCTATTCCCTCTAAGAGCAGCTAAGTGAACTGAGGCTGCCAGTCTTATCTGGTCTCTGTTGATTCTGACCGAGCAATGATTTCTGACAAGAGAGATGTGAATGTTAACCCTCAAAAGATTTCTGACAGCCGGTGGGGTTTCATATTGTGTTGAAAGTCAATGGTGCGTTCTTCTCAAACTTCAACTGTAAATAGAAATTGAAAGAATGACATGTTTTATTTTCATAACATAGTTCAGCCTTTGTTTAAAATTTTGACCTCAAGTGTACAAAAACTTTGAACATTTCTGAACCAGTCTTGTATTTAACTTAGTTTTAAAGACATGAACAGTATGATCAAACCTCAAACAACTACACATAATAGGGGAATCGCAAATTAACAATTATTTTGTGTAAAAAAAATTTATTAATGAAATCACTTATAAAAGGTAAAATATAGATTTAGATTTGATTTTGTTACAAGATTACAAGCATGCTACTATATCTCTACAAGCTAATCTGAACAAATTCTATAGTGACTAGTGCTTTAGATCACATTCATACATTGGGGATCTTGGAGACTGGGCAGCATAGAGATCTGGGGAACAAGGATGACCCCAATAAATCTGTGATGTGTTTTCATAGATTTGTCCTAGAAGAACTTGATTTAAATGATCAGGTCACGTATTAGTAATAAAGCCACCAAGTTGTGCTGTCAGCATGGCAGACAGAGATCCATCCATTATATTAACCCGGTTCTTCCTTTCAGGGTCACCATCCAACAGTCACAGTGCGAGGGGAAGGAGCTAACCTGGACAGGTCTCTAATCCATCACAGGGCAAATTCACAAGTCTGTGATTGACATGATTTGTTATCATATGCTCATCAAACACATTCATTTAGTAAATAATTGTGTTTGATGGGTATATGATATCGATCCACATTGGGGTTGAGGATAAGGATCGATGTTTTGTCTACATGGTTTTTATTCAGGTGTGACTCATGTTGCTTTACTACAGATGTTGCTGCACACTTGTTTGGTCTCAGTTTGATAATTTATTCAGCAGTTCTATTGATTCAATATATGAAATCACCATGTACAATGTTGCACACAAGAGGCTCTTTCAGCACAACATTGTACATGCAGTGACTGCCTAGAGATGACAAAAATCTAAATAACCTAAATGTACCTTTAACATGGGTTAGAACTTGTAGAAAAATTTATAGTTTTATTTCAGTGTTCAGTTTCAATGAACACGGGAATTTTCTAACAAACTGTGTGCTGTGGCAAAAAAACAAGAATTGGTCTTAATCATAAAATATTAATTTTTTACCTTCAAATAGCAAAAAATCTGCCACAAGTGACACAAAACACCAAAGTGGGGTTCTATAATGTTCAGAGAGAAAACTTCAAATAGTGAACAGTTCTTCAAAGCAGCACATTTCATCCCCTTGGCCAAAGTACTCTGCTCAATTACTGGTTTAACATGTTTTCAGAGTTCATGTTATCCCTTCAGATATTGTTTCACATCGGGGGTCTTCAGTCCACACCTTTAAACTTCCTACCTCCATGAGAATTCATTCCACTTTCCACGTCTCACAGATAAAACCAGTATCTAGGGTCTCGTGGACTCCTTTGATATTTTAAATTTGGGCCATTGGGCGAGCTGACACTGTTGGGTGGGTACCAGAGGGGTAGCAGCGAAGAGGTGTGTGTATGATTACAGCTCTGCTTCCTTTTAGTGACCTCCTACTGCTGTAACCCAGTGTCATTACTGCTTACGATACTTAGTCTTAGTCAGCAGTTTCAGGTAGGAATCGGTATTGCCCGCTACAGCACTCAGTACGTATTCAATTGTGGTCTCGGGAGTCCCCAGTGCCACCTTTTGGACTATGGAGCTTTCAAAAAAATTACATGTTCAAGTTGTTAAAATATATTTGTTTTCTCAACAGTCTTACCTCACAGACCATATTTCCACTTTTCTTTGTTAAATTGTTCATTGATGTTCAAGCCTTAAAGCTTATTTGCTGCATTATCAAGTTACTTAGTTTTCTGCTGATAAAGCTGATAACAACAGAAGGTTTAAACTTTTTTTGACCTCTGATGCAAGATATGACATATATTTTAGTTGGAATGTTGATGTTGTTACAGTGTAGAAAGTGTTACGTACGTGGTTGATAATGACCAAACATCTAGTATTGCTCAGATACTTTTATTAAAGTCTCTTTGCATGCCTCTGCTTACACAGGTCTCACAGGTGTGTCACCCAAGCCCTTTTACTTCTGATGTCATATTACTTACATTTATACATTCACATGAACTCATGATCGACACCTGGCGGACATAAGCATACTTAATTCAATCATCACAGAAAGTTGACCACTTTTCCAATCAACACCAGAGAGGAACAGGTGTTAACTTGAGAGATGAAGCTGAGTGGATGTTGTAATGGTGAGAGCTTACACAGACGAGGAACACAGAAACTGGGAGAGAGCGATGACAGGGCTGAGTGCTGAGGAGCGGTAGAGTATTTGAGCAGGTGGTGGAAAGCAGACCGGAGAGATGCTGTAAGGGAGCGGTTCCAGTCGTGGAGACAAGAGGATCCAGGACGACACAAGAGGAAGCAGAAGTGAGGAGGACTTCGCCAACAGCGGCTAGGGATGCAGGTGAGTAGAGCAGCAGGTAAGTAACACCAACTTAAAGGAAAGCATCGGTCATTAGTTTCTCAGCTCGGGAAAGGCAAGGCTCAAAGGAGGCTAGAGTGTACCATGAGTAGGTCTGGCCTCCACTTCCTTTCATGCAGGCCCTCTCAGGTCCATGACGAGCTGCACCTGCTGAAAGGCGCAGCTGTGGCGATCACCTCTGGAGGCTGGAAGGCGCAAGCAGACACACCCAAACAATAACACACATGCCCTGACATCCTCCCACGGCCACCACCTGGCGGCCAAGATGATGTAGATGGCTGGGAAGCCTTGAAATCACTGATTAAGCTAGGGTCCAGTATGAGCGCCCGAGACACCCATGAGCGCTCCTCTGGACTATAGCCATCCCAGCTGACGAGGTATTGGACACCCCTACCTCGTCCACAGGAAGCCAAGATCTTCCTCACTGTGTAAGCAGGGTGATGGGTGGTTGAAGGGTGCTCGGTCAGAGGGCACAAAGTGGACCGGTTTGATCTGAGATACATGGATTGTAGGGTGGATCTTGAGGGAGGCCGGAAGGCGGAAACAGACTGAGGTAGGGCTGATTACAGACTGGATCTCATAGGGACCGATGAACCTGGGGGAGAGCTTGCAAGACATGGATTTTAATGGGATGTTATTTTATTTATTTTATTTTATTTTATTCATTTAAAAACAAAACAACAAATTCAATATACGATAAAAATGAATGAATGAATGAATGAAATTTATTTCAGACAATTTTCAGACAAATTTTTCTGACAAATTAACAATGTTTAAA
>JAVKLF010000083.1:14630889-14643963 GCA_034783495.1 Millerichthys robustus | reverse complement strand
AAGTTCACTTGGATACTCACCTGTACATACTTCACCTGGATGTTGTCACGTGCCGGACTCCACCACACTCACGTAAGAGATCAATTCCTGTTTCACAGTTCAGATCGCGTCTTACTGCCTGAGACCATTCTCACCAGCCTCTCCCTTCCCCTGCAGGAGTGTGACTTCATCCTGAACCTTGTAAATAAAACTTTATTAATCTTTACCTTGTGTCAAGTTTGCTTGCTGCCTAACCGCCACCACCGTGACAATCTCAGATCCTGATACATTCTGACATTTTTTTTTACTTGGAAATTTAAAACATAATTATTGGAATTTTAAGTAGGGTTTTTTTATTATGTACTATTGGAGATACATATAATGGTGATTTGATTTGTGTAATTATTCAATGTCAAGCTGTTTAGAAGTGATTTAACATCTTTGTTGCTTAATTTTGCACAGATTGCTGCGACCAACTTTGGACAGGAGAGAAAAAAGTTTGAATAAACTGGAGATGTCTGACATTTCCAGAGAACTCGTGGTCAGCATCTGAGAACTGGTCAGGATATCCTTGAAAACTTCACCTGTTCCTCACCAGCTGTGTTGTCAGAATAACCTGTAGTCACTATCTTCTTGTCCAAAGATCTTTTGACCATATTGTTTTAGTGTAAATGGTCTTAAATTCTGTTGCAGGAACTCTTAAGTAGACTTCCTGTTCAAATAATGCTTTTGGTTTAGATTAAGTTATAATTAATATTTTAATTGTAAAATGGACAGAACTGTTCAAATCAAGATCACATCATTTAAAGTACTCTTAACCCAGGTATTTATTGTACTTAAACTTTTTAGTAATCATTACTTATTCATGTATGTTTGTTAAAAACATTGTCTCATTACTAAATCAAATTAGTTGATTGAACTTTTCTACTAAAAATACAGTGTAATGATCTTGTTAAGCAGAGATAACTAAAGATATTATGTTTTCAAAGTGAAGGGGTGTGGCCTATTCAAACTCTGCCCTGCAGCAACATGCACCTCTGGTTAAACCGCGCCTACTGAGCTGTTTTTTGAAACTAAGTTAGTTTTTTTTTTTTTATAATAGCAACTGTTTTAATACCATTTTTCACTTGTGACAAGCTAGATGTAAAATGTTCTTTTGCAACAATTTTCAAGGTAAAATAAAATATAGCGGAACATTAAAAGATGTGTGATTTCTTCTCCTCTATAGAATTTAATATTGCATTCAATATCATTTAAAGATCAAAATATTACAAAATTGCATTAGAGGAAATGTTACTACTCATATCAAAACATTTTACGGGCCTTTAAACAAAGTTATATTTGTTATTTGTTATCTATGGCTATATAAAATCGGCTCAGTTGGAAGAGCTGTTACCTCTCAGCAAGAAGGTTGCTGAATCGAATCCCAGCCAGGGACATTTCTGGGTAGGGTTTGCCTATTCTCTCCATGCATGTGTGGGCTTTTTCTGGGTACTTCCTCCCACAGACCAGAAACATGAATGTTGGGGTAAGTGTTTGTAAACAAAAAGTGTGTGGTTTATGTTAATGGTTGTTTGTCTCTATGTGCCCCTCTGATGGATCTGTCAAGGTTACACCCCCCACCCCACACGGTGACTCCTGGACAAGGGGACCAGTGAACCCCATGACCCTGAAAGGATGAAACAGATACAGATAATAAATGGATGGCTATGTAACTTTAGTTTAGTTTAAAATAGTAATTTTACACAATTAGGAAGAAATTTATGTGAGCTAATCAAGTTTAGTAAAGACTGCTAAATGTGTTTGCTACATTGTACTAAAGTTCTTACGTTAACACAATTCATTCTGTTTGGTTTCATCTTTGTGTAAAAACTAGAATGGTTTAAGGCAACGGGTTTCCTCACGAATTTCTAGTAAACTCACCTAATTCGGGTAAGAGTGTAAATGTTCCTAAATCATTATGATGTTCATAAAATCATTTCTCAGAAAATTATCCCCAAAGTGTAAGTGTAAGTTCATCTTGTATTATGTTGATTTTATTGTTTGTATATTTTTAATAGAAAAGTTAGTGTTTCTTAATACATCAGTAGTATTAGCGAATTACAAGAAATAAGTATTACATTACTACATTATATTGCTTTATTAATTTTATTATATTTTCATCCATCCATTATCTCCCGCTTAATCCGAATCGGGTCTCGGGGGCAGCAGCTTGAGCAGGGAGGTCCAGACCTCTCTTTCGCAGCCACCTCTTCCAGCTCCTCAGGGGGATTCCATGGCGTTCCCAGGCCAGCTGAGAGACATAGTCTCTACAGCGTATCCTGGGTCTAACCCAGGGTCACCTCCCAGTCGGACATGCCTGGAGCACCTCCCTAGGGAGGCATCCTTAACAGATGCCCAAACCACCTCAACTGGCTCCTCTCGATGTGGAGGAGCAGCGGCTCTACTCTGAGTCTCTTCCAGATAGCTGAGCTTCTCATCCTATCTCTAAGGGAGAGTCCAGCCACCCTGTGAAGTAAACTCATTTCAACCGCCTGTATCAGCGATCTTGTTATTTTGGTCACTACCCAGAGTTCGTGGCCATAGGTGAGGGTAGGAACATAGACTGTCCATTAAACAGAGAAGCTTCCCCTTACAGCTCAGCTCTCTCTTCACCACAACAGACTGGTACAGTCCGCAAAACTGCAGAAGCTGCACCAATCTGTCTGTCAATCTCGCGTTCCATTCTTCCCTCGCTCGTGAACAAGAACCCAAGTTACTTAAACTCCTCCATTTGAGGCAGAACCTCATTCCCAACCCGGAGAAAGCAATCCACACTGGCTTACTGGGGGGAGGGGAGTTAGGGCCAGATCTGTACTGGGGGGTTAGGTTTAGGGTCAGGTATGTACTGGGGGGGTAGGTTTAGGGTCAGGTATGTACTGGGGGGGTAGGTTTAGCGTCAGGTCTGTACTGGGGGGTTAGGTTTAGGGTCAGAGTTAGGCTGTAGAAATGACCGGAAATGAGTAGAAGTTAGGGTTGAGTTTACCAAAGAAAAGAGAGCTGCAGTGTTTCTGTGGTCATGGTGTCATTTTCATTGATTTATTTTTCACAGAATTTTCCGTGGGTCACAATGAGTTGATTTTGACACAAAATAAGCAAATGGGTCACAATGTCTGCAATCCTTGTTTTTCAGTGTCACCATGAGCACACAAGTTTTTATTTGTGACAATAAAACAAAAAAAGATCTTAAACAGTCCTGATAAGGCCTTCTCTCTGTGTTAAAGAAATGTCATCCAGATAGCAACAGCATCAGTTCTACCTGCAGGAAAATGTTATCATCCATTAATTAGAAGAGCTAATGTCAGGTAGAGATACACAAATGTAATCACTTTGACCATGATGCTGGTGCATTGATCAAGATTGTTATTTTGTTTCCAAATCATACCTGTACTTTATCAGGTGTGTATTTTCCTTATCAATTTTTTAGTTAGGAAACTTCTCACCTGCAGGGTCCAACTCTCTCTTCTAAAGTTTAGCTCAAATTCCTGACAATAATCTGAATGGATTTATATTCATTTAGTGCTGACAAAAAATGGTTTTGTCAAACTTTGAATCTAACCAGGATCTCCTGTAATGTGAATGACTATCAGTTACTACCACACCACATTCTAGCCCAGCCATAGCATTAACCAACTTATCTTCTTTTTTTTGTTTTTTTGAAGCATGTTAAATTTAAACTTTAATTACTTTAAGTTTAAACAAAATGGGTCCAGTTGTTCATGCAAACTAACAAATCCATTGTTGCCTTCTGTCTTCAGCCGCAGACATGTTTAAATTGAAACATTCTACTAATTCTGTCCAAAACAAGTCTGTTTGTGTTGTAATAATGTGGATTTCAAGTCTCCTCTCTTTGATCTCCATATTAAAACTATAAGTCTGTAAATGTGTGACACACACATGTTTGAACAACATTTAAATGGAGTAAAGAAACACCAGAGAGACCATTTAATGCTGCTGTCTTCATACAACAGGCAGACTTTCTAATATATGATAATGGATGAAGTATTTTATGTTTCGGTTTGTTTGTTTGTTTGTCGGCCTGGGTCACACAAGGATGAGACAGTGAGTTGACCTGGAAGTGATGGAGGATGACTCTTCAGCTGGGAGATTCAGTTTGGTCTCAGAACTATAACTTGTTGGACCTTTAGGGATTATGTGCAGCTCATTTCCTAATCCTTGGGTTTATTTTCATTACAAGTCTGACTCAGTTTCATTCCTTTGTTTATTGGATTCTTTAACAAATCCTCAAAGGACTTGGTGGACTTACAGCAAAGTTTCTAATTGTTCTTGTTTCCAAACATAGTTATTGCATGAGAGCAACACAGAGCAGTGACACGTGGGACTGGTTCCAGAACCGAGCCTTACTGCAGACTAATGATGCCCCCTGGTGTCTTCCAGAACTCTCCTCTGCAAACAATTCATCAAAATTAATTGATCTGTTTTAATTAAGAAAACGATTCAGATTCAGAAACTTCAACAAGACAAAAGCCTTCATGACTCTCAGCAACTACATCCAACCTGACCTCAACATCTGTTCAACTGAAGGAGGTACTGTCAATTTGTGTTGATTTGCTGAGGTAGCCATTTTGAATTGGGCTGACTCCAAAAAATAATTAGGCGACATTCACATTGCAAGCAAAAGTGATCTGCATCATTCTGTTACTATATGTGACCCATCATTACTTACTTTCACAGTATGTGGTTCAGATGTGGTTCACATCTGATTCACATGTGGTTTACATGTGATTGTAAGAACAAATGTGTTGTGATCTCTGCGTGGGACGCAAATTACCAGAGACAGATTCATGATATTAAACATTTATTTACACAATTTCAAACTTCTAACACACTCCAACTGGGGTCAAATCACCCGACACCGCTCGTAGGATCAGCTTTTGGCACCTGAACCAAAGCAAACACACTGTGTTTATACCATTTCCGGGTCGACTACAAGTGAATTGACCAGTTACACAACTTAATCGAAGCGCATAGAATATTTGCAATTATATATTTCATTATAAAACAAACTAGTCTGAGCCTAGAAAAGGTGTAAAGATATTGTGTCATGTAAATAATTAGTGCAAACAAATAAAATTCTTTTCAATTCCTCCTTTTCACACAGGGTTAGATGAAGGGTTACATGATTCCTATATCATGTGAAATCTAAGAATTTAATATTATAAACCCATACTAACAATCTTAAGTTTGCAACAATAGTTTAAGCTAATCTTTTCTGCACTTAAAGAAACAAGTTAACTCTTTTACATTTCCAAGCCTTATTCATAATCCATTCAGTTTTATTCTACCTCAAAAAGTTCAGCACCCTGAAAATTGTTTCTAGCATCAGTGTGGACATCTTCCTTTTCTTTGTTTATGAGGTGGGGCTAGCACTCAGTGTCAAAGCAGAGAAGTGTGCCCAGTATCTATTCTCTTTTGCCTTCACCATCCTTTAAAAAAGGTCAAGTGTCAAGCTATACACCTGGTGGCATTCTCAGATGATATAAATCCCTGTAGCTCTGCCAGCAACTATAGCTGCCATGGGGGTCCTCAGGAGAACCTGGACCAGTCCTCACCACCGTGTGGTTGTCCAACCCCTCCTTCTGAAGATCACCACAAGGAATATAAACCAGGGTGATGACGACCCTCGTCAAAGGTTTTACTGCCGATGGAGGGCCAGGGCACAGCTCCTTCAGGCTTCTCCAAGCGTCCTTGACCTCCATCAGCTCTCAACATCTCCATCTTGGTGACCTGTGAGGTAGAGTTCACGCCTCTGTTAGCCAAGCTGAACCCTGGGCTTTACATAAACATGATTGTAATGTTTTTAGGAAAACAGAATTATCGGATCTATTCAGCTATAAAGTTCTCCTTCAGATTGTTGTCAAAAACCAAATAATAATAAACCAGTTTTTAGTTTTTAGTGGGTTCAACGCCCTCCGCTGCACAGTTCATACCTAGATTAAAATAAAACAGAAAAATAAGTCAGTCAGATTGTCTTGCATAAGAACATCAACAGTTATCCCAGGCAGCTGAAACTAATAGGTTGGAAAATTTCTCATTCTTCTCATTTACAGACAGATCAAACATTTCTGTACAAATCGGTGTAACTCTATATTTACAGAAAGTTGCAACAAAAACGTAGGTTGTTACCAATTCTATCTTTTCCTTCTGATCACATGTGTCAGTGAGTGACTTACTTCATATAGATGGTGGCAGGTTCTAATTCTCATTCAGAAGGTGGACCTGAAGCACACCTGTCAGGTCTGTGGGGGAATGCCCCTGCTTTAGCTTCCTGGTAGCCAATGAGTGACCTCCACCCTGCATCTCCTCTGACTTCACGTGCTGGCAGACAGCACCGCCCCCTTTTCAGGTCCAGCCTCAGTCACACCAACTTGTTAAGACTGGACCTGTGTGAACACCGTCCAACTTTGGCCGTGACTGCTTGAAAAGTCAGATTTCACACAAAAAGTTATTTTTGTGTTCTCAAAAATGAAATGTCTCTGCAGCTATCGTGGCCTGAGATTAGTCATTCCTGCGACAGACTCAACCTTTCTCCACCATCTGTTTTGGTTGTTTCTGTCAGTGATTGTGACATACATGCAGGTTTACCAACCTCATCTTGGCATGAGCTAGTATTAAGCAGGTTGATGTCTTTAAGTCTCTCACTGATCTCAAGTTTCCACGTTCTGCAGAGAGGTAGGGTAGATGTTTGTTGGCAGTGAGTGGAATTCCTGAGGCCGTTAAAGTTTACAGGTGGTACTTCAGACCCGACCCCCCTGGTAAGGAGATCTGCAAATAACTTAGAACACACAAACAAGCAGAGAATTTAGCAGCGCTTGTTTATCCAGGTACTCTGGTTTCCTCCCACAGACCAAAAACATGACTTTTAGACTAATTAGTAACTCTAAATTGTCCCTAGGTGTGAGTGAGAGAGTGAATGGTTGTTGGTCTCATTTGTATGTGTCCCTGTGATGGACTGGAGACCTGTCCAGGTTAGCCCCGCCCCTCGCACTGTAACTGATGGATATGGGCACTAGTGAACCCTGTGACACTGAAAGGAAGTAGTGGGTAAAAGATAATGAATGGATGGAAATAATCAAAACCAAATTACCTCAATCTGTAGCAAACAAACAATATTTTATAATTACATCTTTAAGAAATAATAGAAAAAAGCTGAAAGTTGACACAGAAACCTAATTTAACTTTGTTATGTTTTTTTTAAATTATATTTTCAACTTAAACAATAGCCTACCTAAAATGTGTGCGTTTATGACAAAGTGTCTACAGACCAAAACACATCAAAATGAAAAAAATCTGGCTGCTTAGATTGAAACAGTAATGAACCAACGACTTGAAATAGGCTATAACCAGAAATTATAACATTTTTACTTTAAAGGTTTGTTAGTGAGGTCTCAGTGGGCGCGGCTTTGATGGTGTCACATGACACCGAACCGAATAGCCGGAAGTGAAAGATCAGCGCTTAAAAGGGCTGGTGGTTAGTTAAAGAAAAACAAGGTAACTGCAGCATTAAATGAATAAATGCTCGGTGATTGAATAAGGAAACATTGATCGATATGACTGTATTTTTGGTCTTTTTGTTAATTTTTGTTTTAAAGGATTGGACGTTGCGCATTGGTGCTAACAGTGTTAGCTTACAGGCGAACAGATAATTTGCTACAGATACTAATTGAAAATGAATTTTATTTAGTTTCTGCTTGTATTGTATTGTTTCATGTGTTGCACAAGTGTTGTCATCTACATTTGTTATATCAAAAAGAAAAATATTTGTTACGTTATTTCACATTCAGAGTACGACGCTGAAGTTGGTTTTCCTGTTCTAGCTTCCGATTCGAAAAATCGTTAAAGGGCAATTCCACTCACTATTTTGCTACCTTTTGCATTTTTAATCTACTCTAGTTCTAAAACTACATCACCTAGACACTTCAAACCTGGACTGGGTTATTCAACACTTATGGTAGAATATTTAAAACCAGGTTTGGCATTTGTGAAAGCTTTCTCTGATTTGTGAATTTTCAACGAAGTGCCATTTAAGCACGTTTTAGTATCTATTACACACTATAACTGGTCCAGCTCCAAAACTACATCACCTAGACACTTCAAACCTGGACTAGATCATTCTACACTAATACCAGAATATTTAAAACCATGTTTGGCATTTGTGAAACCTTTCCCTGATTTGTAAAACTTGAACAAAGTCTGATTTCAGCACATTTTTGGTATTTGGGTCACACTAGAACTGGTCCAGTTCTAAAACTACAACACATAGACACTTCAAACCTGGACTAGATTATTCTACACTAATAGCAGAATATTTAAAAACAGGTTTGTGATTTGTGAAACCTTTCCCTGATTTGTGAAACTTCAACAAAATGCCATTTTAGCCCTTTTGTAGTACCTACATCACACTAGAACTGGGCCATCTTAAAAAATACACCTAGACACTTCACTCCTGTTTCTTCAGACATTCAGAAAACATATAAATTGTAAGTCTAATTGTTAACCTTTTTAAATGAACTAAATCAATGACAAAAACGAATCTATTATTTAATTAATTAAATTCTACATGCTTTTATAGCACCAAAAACAATTAATCTGGTGGCACTTTACAGAAATAATTTCAGTTCAATCATTCATACATTCCAACTGATACTAGTTATAGAACAGTACAGTAAGCTCAGGTAATTAGCTCAGTTAGTAGTTTAAAAAGTTGGTTTCTAAGGAAACCCAGCAGAGCATAGAGTCATTGACTTCACTCTTGCATTCACTCCTCCTGGATGAGCAGGGAGTGACAAAAGAAGATGGCAAGCAGTCTGGGACAATAAAAGAGAGCAAAGTCATAAATAATGTTTAGAAAGGTAGCTTATTGGTGCACCATATAAGAAGTCTACAGTCATTCATGCAGCTATCTGGGGTTCTGATCCCTTTTCCTGCATGCCATCTCCTTCAGTTTCACCTGTTGTTCAAAGCTCAAAAACTTTTTCAAAATACCTCCGTTAGTCGAAAGTCCACTGGTCAGAACAAGGCTAGATAGGTAAAGGTAAGGAGAAGCAGAGTCAGAAATAATGACACATGTTAGCGTAAAAAAAGGAGAAGTTTGTAAATAATCATGATTAAAATGTAAATATTTTGATTTTTAGAAAAAAAATTTTTTACCTGACATATTTTGATGTAACGCATGCTTCCAAGCACTCAGAAAAAAAAAGAAAGCACTAACCAGGGCCGTGGCAGTGGAAATTGAGCACAGCCAAATGGAGGAGAGGTGAGAGAATTAAAGTGACTGAAACAATATGAGCAAAACAAAATAATCATGTATGAAAAAACAGAAAACTATTCGAAAGATTAACAATTTGCCTTTTTTCAGTGAAAGAGAAGAGCTTCTGATGCAATGACAGGCAGAATAGAGAGGAGTTCAAATATCTAAGATCAAACAACAGCTGTTTTAATAAAAGTGTTTACAAGTTTGAATTTTGGCATTTTTTTATTGGTTTTAACTACGACTTATACTAATACACATTGGGCTATTTTGACTTTTCTTATCATTCTTCTCTAATTATTTACTCAGTACAACAAAAAATATAGTCCAGGTTTGATTCACAAATGCCAAACCTGGTTTTATTTATTCTGCTATTAGTGTAAAATAATCCAGTCTAGGTTTGAAGTGTCTAGGTGTTGTAGTTTTAGAACTGGACCAGTTCTAGTGTGATCCAAATGCCAAAAAAGTGCTGAAATGGCACTTTGTTGAAGTTTCACAAATCAGAGGAAGCTTTCACAAATGCCAAACTGGTTTTAAATATTCTGCTATAAGTGTAGAATAATCCAGTCCAGGTTTGAAGTGTCTAGGTAAAGTAGTTTTAGAACTAGAGTAGATTAAAGATGCAGAAGGTAGCAAAAAATTTAGTGGAATTGTCCTTTAGCGATTTTCTGAGTCGGAAGCTAGAACAGAAAACCAACTTCAGCTTCGTATTCAGAGTTCCGACCTGACGTATGCGTCAAGTCTTTGGATTAAGGTTAATAATCTGAAGTAATGTCTGCATTTTCCTTGAGTTACATAACATTTGTTGTACCCTGTAGTCCCGAGGTGCACCTGATGGACATTTGTCCCTGTAGTCCTGAGGGACATGTATCTCTTGTACTAACCAGCACATGTGCTCGGTTTTACAGTGTCCACCATGACGGCCATCAAACACGCCCTCCAGAGGGACATCTTCACGCCCAACGATGAGCGTCTCCTCAGCATCGTTAATGTGTGCAAGGCAGGAAAGAAGAAGAAGAACTGCTTCCTGTGTGCTACGGGTACGTGTGTCAGGACTAGGGTTGGGCTTTGTTTCAATTTGAACCATTCCAGTTCTGATTCCGGTTCCTTGTTTCGATTCCAGTTTCGAATGATTCCCAATTCCGATTCTTTTTAGAGGCTGGGGTAATTTTTTTACATAGTTTAAATAAAGTAGCTAACCCATTTTCTTTATGGGTGAAATAGTCTTAACTTCTCCCAAAACTTCTAATTTTATGAACTTTTTACTTTTTATGACATTTACTATAAATTCCTCACAAACCTATTATCAATCACTAAATAAATATTAAGCCTATGAACATGAAGATTTTTGTAATGCATTTTCTTTTTACAGGGTACACTTTAAAAAGAGAGTTTTATTTTTAATAACCTCATGACAATACATACACATACCCAGTGTCTGATGCTGCAGGTACTTCTACATGTTACTGAGCTGATGGGACAGTTTTAGGGTGTAGTAAAAATTACTTTAGCTGCCTCAGTGTTATTAGACATATTTCATTATTTTACCTACTTAGAAGTGTCAGCGATAAGAAATATTTCCTTTTTTTTAAAACACCTTAATTAGTTTAGGTTACATTAACCTCCAAAATCAGCCATTTGTTCATGTAAATGTTGTGTTAAAAGCATAAAAAATACAATTCAAAACTTTGACAAACTGCATATTTTTGATAGCTTTAAAGGATCTGAGTCTGATTCCAGCTGCTTCACTCTCAGCTGTGAACATAAACATGTTACTGAACTGATGTTACTGTTTTAAAGGTCTGGTACATTTTTAGCTGATTCAGCATTAGCATTAAACATATTTTATTGGTTTTTTTAGAAGTGTCAGCGGAGTTAAGCCCGCACAGCGCGTCAAACACAGAACCCTGAGCAGGTTTAATCAAGTTGGTGCTGTGCCCTCCTTTGCACAAATTTCTTTTTTTTTAATTAAAATTGAGCCACTCTTTAAATCGCCACTGCAGACTGTTCATTTACACACACACCACCTGCAGATTCTTCTTCATTGGTGTTTGGCGGCTTTTTCTTCTAGTCGACGGTCTGGGTATTGAAACAAGGAATCTAAATTTAAAAACTTGAATGATTTCGGGAGAATCGAAACATTAGTGCCATTTGATATTTCAGACTCTTTGCCCAACCCTAGCCAGGACTCCAGAAGTATCTAAAGGATCATTAATGATGAAAGAGGAATCACAAAGTCTTGTTTCTTCTAGTTACCACAGAGAGGCCTGTTCAGGTCAAAGTGGTTAAGGTGAAAAAATCGGACAAAGGTGATTTTTATAAGAGGCAGCAGACCTGGGAGCTGAGACTTCTGACCGTGGTCGATGCCAAAGATGCAAGCAAGGTTAGGGAAGACAAATGTCTCTTCAGTCATCTAGTTCATCCCTGCAGCCAGGACTGAGGTGTCTTCTGTTCCACTCTGTAGGAAAATCCTGAATTTGACCTTCATTTTGAGAAGGTTTACCGGTGGTTGGCAAGCAGCACGGCTGAAAAGAACTCCTTCATCTCCTGCATTTGGAAGCTGAACCAGCGGTATCTGAGGAAGAAGCTGGAGTTTGTGAATGTCAGTTCTCAGCTGCTTGAAGGTGTGTAGATGTTCTCAGCCACCGCTGCTGTCCTGCGTCTTTTCTGTGGTTTGATTCAGTTTTCTTTAAAGCCCTAAGCCTGGAGCTGTAATTCAAAGTTTTACATTTTTACAGATGTTTAAACCTTTCCTCAAATCTGCTTGCTTTTGTTTATTAAGAGCACATTTTCAGAATATTTCACTTCTTTGTGTCTTAGTTTGTTTTGATTTTTTGTGTTAAATTCTTCTTTATTCTCACTTTGTTTCCTTTTAAACTTTCTATGGCCAGAACTTCCTAAAGCGGAAGGTTGGTGGGATTAACTTTCCCCTCATCACACCTCATTGTATTCTCATGACCTCACACCTTCATGTTCATCAGCAACTCTCACTTTTTCAGTTCTAATTTGAATCACTTAATTAAACATGGTGGACATTATTTGGTTTTTAATAGAATATAACAGATAAATGGTTGATTTCACTTTCAGCTTTTTTTAAACGTAGCACTCCACTTTAATTCATGACTTTTTAGTAGCATAAACTCATTGAAACATTGTGCCTACAGTTTATTTTCATCTTTTCTATTATGTAAATATGTAGATGTAATTGTGTTATAACTAATTGTAAAGATTTGCTAATAAACACACAGAATGTGAACATGCTTACTTTTTTGACTTTATGTCACTAACTGTTTTAGTTTATGTGAACATTTTCATACCATTAGTAAAAAAGCATTTCCTTCAGTTAAAACATTTAAATATAATTTCTTTACTCTCCAATAAGTTTGTTTGTAGATCGGCTCTCAGAAGTGTTTACATCTGACTCAGAAAACCGCAGAATTCATCTTGTTGACGGTTCGCTTTTGTTTTTAACCTTTGTTTATGGTCTTAGAGTCTGTGCCGAGCGGTGAGAGCCAGAGTGTTGCAGGAGGCGATGAGGACTCCCTGGATGACTACCAGGAGCTCAGCACTCGAGAGGAGCAGGACATCGATAGCATGATGGAGATGTGCGAATACGCCATCTCAAATGCTGAAGCTTTTGCTGAGAAGCTCTTCAAGGAGCTGCAGGTTTTAGATGGGGTGAGCAGAGAATGTTTAGCGTCCTGTTAGAGAGGTGTGTGTGTGTGTGTGTGTGTGTGTGTGTGTGTGTGTGTGTGTGTGTGTGTGTGTGTGTGTGTGTGTGTGTG
>JAVKLF010000083.1:14588047-14602409 GCA_034783495.1 Millerichthys robustus | reverse complement strand
TGTGTGTGTGTGTGTGTGTGTGTGTGTGTGTGTGTGTGTGTGTGTGTGTGTGTGTGTGTGTGTGTGTGTGTTTCTGTAATTTTACCTCAAATAATGTTTGATAATATTAATAATAATGTTCAGACTATTTTTTCAGATCTTCTGACATTTGGTGTGTTGTTTTCAAGTGTGGAGTTTGTCATTTTCCAAGGTTTTCTTCTCATCTTTCTTTCCTCGCTGTTTTATATTTGTTGAATATTTCTTAGTCATTCTCTGCTCAGCCATGAAAACACTGGTTGTCTGATTGAGGCTGAGACATGATGATTATTCCATCTCTTTTCAGAGGGAAAATTCCAGCCCCTTGGACGTCTGTTTGGGAAGAAGAAGAAGGAGAAAAGGAGCTTTGATGGAGCAGAAGTGAGGGCAGTGTGCAGCCAGCTGGTGTCATACAATGAGGACTTTAATAAAAATCTGAAGTAGGTGAATAAATAAAAAGCTGCTTTGAACCCATCATGTCTTAAACACTTACAGGATAGATGGCAGGTGATGTGAAGTCTTTCAAAACCTTTAATTATGCAAAACATTTTTACGTCAGCTTCATTTTCATGAGGTTTTAAAAGTTTATTGTTGATTCTATCTCCAGGGAGTTAAAGTCCATCGGATCTCGAGCTCTCTCCCTCGACAGCATCTTTATTCCTGAAAAAACAAAGGAGCCGAGTCTCGAACACAGCATGTCCCAGGAAAACGTTTCCGATAAAGTTCGGTACCTGCAGGTGGGCCCAGCAGACATGGTTCTCTTTGTGCTTCAGGTCCAAAACTTCTGAGTTTTATTTATTTTTTGTTGACCTGACAGAGCCAGATAGCTCAGGGGATAAAGTTCGGTCAGAGGCCTCCTTCTCTTCGGAAGAGTGAAGAAGAGGAGGGCAGTTCAGACGAGGAAAAACTTCTCCAGAGTCCTCTGAAGGTTGTGGCCCAGATAGAACCCGAGCCTCCTAAAATAGAACCCAAGGTAACAGGTTATTCCGCAGTTCTGCAACTGAATTTTTCATTAAGTAAAACAAGTGGTTTCTTTAAAAAAAATGTGTAGAAATTTATTTTGTAAAAGAATAATGGGATAAAATGATAATAGGTAATGGGTAAACAGAATTATCCGTTTTATTCTGCTATAATGTTCTCCCTCAGATTGTTATAGTTGTTATCAAATCAAATAATAAACAAGAATAACACCATATAAAAGAAACCTTCAAAACCTAAAACGGTAAGATGGTCAGAGTTTTGTGAGTCTGGATGCTTTGTTGAGTTTTGTGGGCTCAACTTCCTCCGGATACTAGGTTAGGCCTAGATTAAAATAAAACAGAAAAATAAGTCAGTCAGATTGTCTTGCATAAGAGCATCCATAAATAATAAATCCCAGGAAGCTGAAACTAATAGGTTGGAAAAATTCTCATCCTTCTCATTTACAAACAGATGAAACATTTCTGTACAAATCAGTGTAACTCTATATTTACAGAAGGTTGCAACACAAACGTAAGTTGCTACTCCATGTGCTGGCAGACAGCACCGCCCCCTTTTCAGGTCCAGCCTCGGTCACACCACTGCATTAAGACTGGACCTGTGTGAACACCGTCCAACTTTGGCCTTGCCTGCTTGAAAAGTCGGATTTTACACAAAAAAGCTATTTTTGTGTCCTCAAAAATGAAATGTCTCTGCAGCTATCGTGGCCTGAGATTAGTCATTCCTGCGACAGACTCAACCTTTCTCCACCATCTGTTTTGGTTGTTTCTGTCAGTGATTGTGACGTTCATCCAGGTTTACCAACCTCATCTTGGCATGAGCTGGTATTAAGCAGGTTGATGTCTTTAAGTCTCTCACTGATCTCAAGTTTCCACGTTCTGCAGAGAGGTAGGGCAGACGTTTGTTGGCATTGGATGGAATTCCTGAGGCCATTAAAGTTTACAGGTGGTACTTCAGACCCGATCCCCCTCGTAAGGAGATCTGCAAACAATTTAAATGTACTTGTTTCAAGGAAGCAAAATGAAATAAAATATATCAAAAATATCTCTTTGGTTTTTGATAGAGAAGTAGTCAGGGAGAAAGAAAATCCCATTTCAACTAGGGGCATAAATTCCTTTTAAAAAGTCCTTGTTTAATGTGTCTCATCATGGCTACCGTATTAAGATGCAGGGTAATGTGGTCTTGACTAAACCAAATTCACACACTGCAGTCCTACAGACCAGATACACATGATTCATTTCTACAATTAAAACCGGTCTCTGATGCTGGGTTTTCTGAATGTTGCTTACGTCCTTGTATGTCAACTATAACCTTATAAACTATAAAATATAAAATTCTTCATTGTTGTGGATAAACAGCAGGTCCAAGGAGCTCAGTCATCAGGGCAACATGGCAGCCCGGTAAAGTCCCCAAGGTCCAGACGAGTTTCTCGATCAACTGGTACAATCGAGTCTATCAATTTAGATGCCATTCCGCAGTCCGGTCCTCGCTTGGACAACACTGCTGCCAAGCACAAACTGTCTGTCAAACCCAAAAACCAGAGGATTTCTCGTAAACACAAACGCTTCACACAGGTGTGTAGCTCTGAGCTTTTGTTGAAATAAATACAAAAACATCTTGATTTGTTTTGCAAAATTTTCCACCATCTGATGTGGTTCAAACCTCACAAAGTCTTTCATCTTCTGTGTTTCCAGGACCTCCAGGAGATTTCTGTTCCTGAAGTGGTCCAAGAAGACCTGGAGGCAGTAGGAGACAGGCGGCACAGGGAGGTCATTGAAGATGACAGAGTAATTTTGAAGAAACAAAAACTCTTTGTGGAGGAACAGCAGGAGGCTCAGAGGAGGAGGGAGCTAGAAGAGCAGAAACTCAGAGAGGAGGAAGAGGAAAGGATAAGGAGAGCAGAGGAGCTGAGGCTGCGTGAACAAATGTGTAGCAGGAAACAGCAGGAGGAGCAGGTGAGGAGAATGCAAGAGGAGGCAAAAAGAAGGAGGGAGGAGGAGGAGGAAAAGAGGAGAAGGGAGAAGCAGGAAAGTCAAATCAGCGCAGAAGAAAGGAGGTGGCAAGAGGAAGAAGAGCAAATAAAGAAGGTGGAAGAGGAAAAGCAAAGGCAAGAAGAAGAGGTGCAACGAGAGGAAGAATACAGGAGGAAACTGGAAGAGCAGAAGAAAAAAGAGGAAGAAAGAAGGAAGCGGCAGGAAGAGGAGGAGACAGCAAAGAGGCTGCAAGAACTTAAGGCAGAGAAAAGGAAGAAGCAAAAAGAGGAAGAAGAGAGAAAGAAGCACAAGGAAGCAGAGACGCTGAGGAAAGCCGAGGAGGAGAGGAGGATGTCATTAGACAAAGCTGACGGGGATTCGGAGAGGAAGAGGAGAGCTGAGGAGCTGCGCTGGAAGGAAATGGAGGAGAGACAGAGACCTTTTTCTTTCAAAGTCTCCTCTGGAGAGAAACAGATTCTCTTCCAGAAAGTTAATCTTACACCTGTTACACCAACCCACAGCCACCAGAGTGCTGACGCCACCGCTGATCAAAGAGAAGGAGCTAAGGCCTCCTCCTCTACAGGACCAGAGTCCAACCTGCCAACATTTCCATATGTCCCTCATACAGCCATCCTGGTGACAGGCGCCCAGCTATGTGGGACGGCTGTCAATTTAGACCAGATCAAAGACAATGCATGCAAGTCCCTGCTGGGACTAGGAGAGGATAAAAAGGCCCAGGAACCACTGTCTATGAATAGCAAAACCTCTCCAGACCGCAAGTCTGGAAAAACCAAGTCCCTCAACGAGTCTGTGCTCACAATAGATCAATCTGGTGCTGCAGTGTTGGCAGAATGGGCAAGCATCAGATCAAAGATATTCAAAGGAGTAGAGGATGGGAAGTACGAAGAGCACTCTGATCCTCCAAGCAGTACTCAGCCTCCACTCGACAGTGAAAAGCAGCCTCAGTTTGCTCATGCAAACCTCAGAAAGACCATGTCTGCCAGTGCCAAGTTCTCCATCACCCCTGCAAAGAAGAAGTTTGGAGATTCAAATAGGAATTCAGAGGTTTTTGGTTCAGATAATAAAGATGCAGAAGAAGTAGCTCAGTCTGATAGCCCCACCACTCCTACCATCAAACCTCAGAGCAGGACAAGTAAATCTGTCCGCATTGTAGAAAGAGGATCAGAGGAGTGCATGTTTGCCAAAGACCTCCCATCCTTCCTGGTTCCAAGCCCTGGAGACAGACAAGACAGGCCTCAGACCAAATCTGAGTCATCTGAGATCAGAGAGGAGGGAGCGGAACTGGGAAAAGATAGTGAGGAGAAGCCCTCTCCTTTTGGTATAAAGCTGAGGAGGACTAACTATTCTCTACGTTTTCACCTTGAACAGTCGGCAGAGAAACGAAAGAAGCGCTACAGTGCTGGGGACAGTTTTGAAGGTATCCCATCCCCTCTCACCCCAATTGAACCCGACTCTGACACCAACTCAGTCTTTTCGGATAAATCGAATCCCACGTCGCCTCAAAAAGAGGGAGTGGTTGGTAAGTACATGCATACATCTGCTTCCCCTGCTGTAACCCAGGGTAAACTGCCTAAATTTACTAGCCCAACTGCTCACAGCGAGGGTGATAAAGTGCTTTCAAAACCACCCCTCTACCGAAGACCACCAACATCAACCAAACCTGGTGCAGTCCCAACGCCTCCTCTATCTCCACTACCTAAGGTAGTTCTTGGGCTGCCGTGTGACAATGTCATTCAGAAGACAGGGAACACAGACTCATCCGTCCAGGAGCAGGCCGGCAGGAACAAGGAACCATCAGTGGTGACCCAGCTGCACAAAAGCAGCCAAGGTCAGGTCCAAGGAGAGGAGGAGCCAAAGGAAAAAAGATCATTCTTCCCTTCTATAAACATCCCATGGAGAGAGAAGGCAGACAGAAAGACGGAGCTCATTAGGAGAGGTCAGTTTTTCATTGACCTGCTGCCTTGCTCTCCATTCGCTGAAGTTAAGGTTTAGAGCTAAATAATCTCATGTTTTTATTGTAGCAACTTCAAAACACCATATTAACATTTTTGTGTGTGGTCCCTTGCAGAGAAGCCATCCCTACAGACAAGACACTCGCTGGACAGTGCCAGGGTCCAGGAGAAAGAGGCCGGACCCTTATGGATCACACTAGCTCTCCAGAAGCAGAAAGGCTTCAGGGAGCAGCAACAAAGCCGTGAGGATCGTCGAAGCCAAAGAGAGGCCAAACTGGCAGAAAAACAAGCCGGAGAGCGAGACAGTGTATGTGTCCCAGATCTCTACTTACCCACTGTCCCAGGATCTCCCTGACACACTTTTCTTTCCTCTGAAATAATCACAGATCTCTCCTGCAGGTTGCACTGGTGAATCCCACTGACAGCAAAGGAAGTGGGAGGACCACCCCGTCCTTCAAACCTCAAACTCCAGAGGAGCCGAAGAGACCAGACAGCTTCGTGGGACAATTCGAGCCCAGAGAGCCCTTGAAAAAGGCTAACACTTTACCAAGCTCTGTCACTGGTAAGAATCTACAGCTGAAAATCAGTTTTGATGACTAAAAATTTTGAAAATAATAGTTGAGATGAATGTGTGGTGCAGCAATCAAGATGTGTAGCCTGACTTCTTGTGTTTTTTACCTTCAGTTGAAATCTCAGACACTACGCCGTCACCACCTGCTGTAAAGGACGTGTCAAAGCGCTTCCCCTCCAGTGACTCTCCACAGGTGTCAACGGAGCCAGCCTGGCTAGCTTTGGCCAAAAGAAAGGCCAAAGCCTGGAGTGACTGTCCTCAGATCATCAAATAAACCCCTGCAATCCAGATTCATGACCTGCATGGAGACAGCACACTGCCCACAGATTATCTTCAACCTGGCTGCTGGTGCTGTCAGACCCCAGTACCATCCCAGATGTATGTAACAAATGTTGAGAGCATGAACATGTTGAAAACAAACACTGTGTTCAGTCCTCAGCAGCCAATCACAATCATGGCTGACCAATGCAGGAGCCAGCTTGTTCTTTGTTTAATTTAAAGCCAACTGTCACCATAACTGTAAAAAAAAAACATTATTCACCACAATAATGCCAGTTCTGTATTAAAGACAAGAAGTTTAGCAGGAAGAATCGCGTTTTAAGGGCTACAGTAAAATAACTCAGCATAAATGTGCTCTTGTGTTTCATAATATGTTCTCTGCATCACGTGAAGACTGTTCCCTGCAACATGTTGAGGGCGTGTTCTCTGTGTCATTGAAAAAAAAAATTGTTTGGTTGAAAGCTGGAAACATACACAGAGAACCAGTTCTGTAGTCTTTCAAAATTTTATTTTATCAAAAGACACCATCTCTCTCAGGAGACAATTGCTCCTGGAGATGCCTAAACAACTCTCTCTTCAAATGTCCTGTCATCTGCGCATGCTCATAAATCTTTGTACCACCCTAGAGGAGGTCTTTGTCACATCAGCATTGATGACGCTATAAACAAGAAAGTATGTTTTCTTTAAGAATCTATCTGACCCTCAGTTAAAATATCTATTCCCTCTTTTGACATAACTAAAATTGTCAACATTAAAAATTTTAACTGACAATGTCAAACCTGGAGGCATGGTGGTTCAGTTGGTGGAGCTGTTGCCTCCCAGCAAGAAGGATGCCGGATCAAATCTCAGCCAGGGGACATTTCTGGTTAGAGTTTGCATGTTCTCTCTTGGGTCATCTCACAAGAAGACAGTTGGTCACTTATCAGCTCATTTTCCAGTCTCCTGTCCTTAGCAGAGACTTGCTTCTGGTTCAGATAACTGATGTTCGACTAACAGCTGAGCTCCTGATTGGTTGAGGCTCAACCCATCAGCCTGCAGAAGCTGTTTCCTTTCTCAGAAAAGATGAAAGTTATCAATGAAGTTCATTGATCTCTCATCACAGGTGCCTTTCATCCATTTGTCAAGCATAAACAATCTGCTGTCTCTCATCTCCATGACGATACGTTGGTAGAGGCCCACTGATAAACACATCCACATCAAGACCTTAAACAGTATTTATCGGCTGACTAAAATCTTTCTTCAAGATTTCACACTGCTTCTTGACGAAATCACATGATCCAGTGTGAATGACCAACTTTCTCACTGTCAGATAATCCCTAGCAATCGACAGAATCTTCTCAGTGATGTCAGACACCATATTATAAAAATAACTCAACACTTTGGTTGTTTTCCTGTTGCTGAAGTGTTTTAACTCATTCATAGCTTCATCACCCACTATCAGAATCTCTGAAGAATCCTAAACAACTCTCTCCCCAAATGTCATGTCTTCTGCCCATGTAAAGATCGTGTTCATTGCATTCATATAAAGACAGTATTCTCTGCAACATGTAGAGACTGTTTTCCGTGTGACGTACAGAACGTGTTTCACGTCTTCTCTGGATTGAGTACAGCCTCAGATTCCTCAATATTTTTTGCTAATTAAAGTTTCTTTTAAAGTTTGACTGAAAGGCTGGCTGAACAACCATCACTGTGTCTGTGTTGACTGTGATGAAGAAGCTGTTGGACACTTACAGATTTATCTTCATCATCTTCACAAACTGCAGCTGTATGTAAAGTCAAACTACTGGACTTCACTGGCCCTCAACATCTGAATTGAAACTCTTTGAAGAATTACCAGAGATGAGGTTACAACAAACATAATAAAATGTTCTGGTCTTTATCAGGTTCTACAATGATGTAAATCTAACTTCCGGTGTAAAATCAGCAGATTTTCTCATGTCAGTACATATGAAACCAAAATGAAAAGGTCCACCTGTGTTTCAGTTAGAGGTGATCCCACAAATGATCATCAGGTCAACAAATGGATTCTACTGAGAGTTCTTGTTGGAAAAAGTTGTTTTTCAGCAGTTTTGTTTTGAAAAATACCAACGTGTTTCGTACACAAGCTTATGTTTGAATTATTTTAGAACCTGATCAGCAAAATTCAGAACTGAGATCGGTCATCACTTCCTGTCAGAAAACCCTCTCACTGTTAACAACTCCAGCAGCAACGTCACTTCCTGTTGAACTTTGGTTGTGCACAGTGTAGTTACTCAGTGTTAAATGTTACAAAATCTTTGCTATTAAATACACTTTTTTTCTCCCAATAAGAAATCTTTATTGGACGGTTGTTAAATAAAAATGTTATGAATAATGTAAATTAAATGTGTGAACCACAGAACAAAGCATTTAATATGTCTCATAAAACTGGTTATTTTATTTTATATGACCACGCATGATCCATCCATTACCTGTTACCCGCTGTCTTGGACAGGTCTCCAGTCCATTGTAGATCATGCATAATGTAGAAACACATTAAATTTGTCAAAATTTACTCTAACAGTCAAATATCATCCATCCATCCATTATCTGTTACCCACTGCTTCCTTTCAGGATCACAGGGGTCACGGGTGTCCATATCCAACTAACACAGTGCGAGGGGGGTGGGGGACATCCTGAACAGGTCGCAAGTTCATCACAGGGCCACATAGAGACAAACGAGACAACCATTCACTCTCTCACTCACACAAAGGGAAAATTTTGAGTTACAAATTAGCCTAACAATCATATTTTTGGACTGTGGGAGAAAATCGGAGTACCTGGGGAAAACCAACGCAAGCACGAAGAGAACATGCAAACTCTACTCAGAAATGTCCCCCTGGCCATGATTTGATCCGACAACCTTCTTGTGACAACCTTTGTCTCCTCGTCTGGAAGATGACGTTGAACAACCTTGAGGAGTTCCTCGACTTGATCAGGGAATTCCCAATGGGGCGGTGAGGTTCATCACTGTTGCTGGAGACTGGGTCTCATGTTCAATTTGTTGAGGTTCTGAAGAAATCTTTGTCTGGGTCAGTTCTTATGGTTCCAAAGACTCTGTTTGGGTCATCTCAGAACAAGGCAGCTGGTCACTGGTAAGCTCATTTTCCTGTCTGCTGTTTAATATGTCTCACAAAACTGGTTATTTTATTTTATATGACCATGCATAATCCATTATATGCTACCTGCTTCTTCCTTTCAGGGTCACGGGGGTCACTGGTGCCCATATCCAGTAGTCACAGTGAGAGGGGCCTGAACAGGTCTCCATTCCATCACAGATCACACATAATGTAGAAATACATTAAATTTGTCTAAATTTCCTCTTTAACAGTCAAATTGAAACAGTATAAATAATCATCACGGCACCCAATTACAAGAAACTGATTCCAGACAACCGGGGATGAAAACACCTCAGCAGGTAGAGTGTATGAAGTCAGAGTCTGTCCATCTTCTGCGTCCACGATCCAGACTGTCCCATCAGTGGAGGCCACGCCCACCAGAGACCCGCTCCTGCCAACAACTGAGCCATCGAAGACACACGGAGTGGAATACACCTTTCCTGTGGTCTGCAGAGTCCAAACTAAAGACCCGTCGGCAGAGTCCAGGCAATAGAGCCGCCCGTCGTGCGATCCACACAGAAACCTCCGCTGCTCTGCCACAAAGCTCGGAGACGAGAAGACCGGAGCCTCTGTTAGAAACTGCCACAGCTGCAGAGGAACACATGATGTGTTGATCAACTGAAAGAGCCACACTATCTTTATTAAAGACAAACATTTTAAAGTCTGACCAGTTCACCGGAGTCACTGAAGCAGCTTATATATCCGTCCACCGAGCCGAGCACAACGTATCCGTGGGAAGAGTTTGGTGAAGAAAAGAAAGGTGTTCCTCTGCAGTAGGACCAAATCACGTCTCCACTGTCCTGAAAACATACACAAAGACAACAAATCAAAACTCTTAGCTTTTCTGTTAGCAAAACACATCAGGAACCAGTGGAATCAGCGTCTCACTCACCTGGTGGAGACATAGCAGGTGTCCTCCAAGAGACGCCACGTAGAGCCGCCGCCGGGAGGCTTGGAGGTGTGGAGAAGCAAAGACTGAACCGCCACAGTGACGCTTCCAAACACACTTCTGGCTCTGGAACAAACACACACACACACTCATTAACAGAGGACCTGCAGTTTCTGGACACTGTCAGGTCTTCTAGCTCAGTTGGACCCTGACCTGAGGGTTCAGGGCGTACACGTGTCCGTCATGTGAGCCCACCGTCACCAGTCCACTCTGAGGGTCCACAGCAGGGCAGCTCTTCACTGCGTCTCCCGTCTTAAACAACCACCGGATCTCTCCGGTTTTGGCAAATAGGAAATACACACAGCCATCATAACAACCTAAAAATAAAACAGAATGATGTCAGACTAAAGCCATCACAGGTCTGATGTTTTCAGCAAACCTTAAAAGTATTATCCAACTTCTTCTTCTTCAGTGTGGGAAATGAGTGACTCTAAGCTACTATTTCAGATTCTAGTTGAAAATCTCTGTTTCACTGACTTATCTTTTCTTTGGGTTTTTACTGTGGCAGCCGTCTTGAATTTGGTTGTCTCTAAAATGTAATGGAGTTGTAGATGAGTACTCATTCATCAAAACCTGAACGTTTCGTTCAAATCTGTGCTATGGATCATGTGATATTTTGCTAAAAGAACACTCTGTGTTTGCAAAACGTAGATTAAAATGTTTAAAAAACACAGTGACTTTCAGAGAACTGATGCTGACCTACAACAACCAGGGTTCCACAGTGAGATACAGCGGCCGAAGACTCGATCCTGTCCCTGAAGACCTGTTCCCACAAGAGGTCTCCAGTGAGCAGATCCACAGCCTGCATCCTGTGGGAGTGGGAGCCCACGAACACAGACGCTTCAGCCTCGTCAGGTCTACGATTGACTCTGTCCCGTATTAAAATGACCGGGGAGGCGTCCACACACCTGCCAGTGTCTGAAGACCAGCTGAGACTGAGCCTTATGTCTCTGCTGATGTTTTGTCCTCCAGGTCCGTCGCCCTGGATGCTTTTTGTGCTGTCTGTCTTCCTGATGTCCATCACGTCTCCTCCTCGTCTCACTACTTTAACTGTATGCCATTTCTCCTCATCCTTGTCCTGCTGCTTTCTCTCAGCTGACCGGCGCTTTTTCTTTCCTTGAGACACAGGAGGAGAGTAAGCAGGACCCTGCTTGGTCTCTGGTGATGATGAGGACATGTCCTCCAGAGACAAAAGCTGTCTCAGATGGTTCAGCACATCTGAGAAGGTCCCCTCAAGCAGAATTCCCAGGAGACCTGGAGAGGATGCTCCTATTGCAGAGAGGATGTCCTCACAGAAACGCAGCGCCTTTAGAGAGTCCCCCCCACTGGACAGGAAGTTGGACAGCTGGTTGATGTTTGTGTTTTCATCAGGAAGACCCAATGTTTCCTGTTGAAAAAAACTTTTAATGTTTAACAACTCTTGTGTGAGTATATAACTTGCTCCATAAGAAGAATACCTGCCACAGGTCCTGGAGGATTTCTCGTAGGGTTAAGTCTCTGTCTCCCTGTAAAGACCTTTCACTGTGGCTCTGTCTTCTGTATATTCTACTCAGTCCCTCCATGTCCACTTTACCTGCAGGACAACATACAAACCAGCTGGTCCTGAATCTGTTTGACTTCCAATACTGGAGTCAAACAATGAATTTTTTCAGGTTTGACAAAAATGTCTTCCTTCATTTGTGCATCTTCTGTCCTCACCAATTGCAATCATGTCTTCTCTTAGTCTTTTTCCTGGCAGCTCCATCTTTAACATCCTTCTACTAATATACCCACTGTCTCTCCTCTGGATGTGTCCAAACCAATATACCCACTGTCCCTCCTCTGGACACGTCCAAACCAGTATAGCCACTGTCCTACCTCCAAACCAATATACCCACTGTCCCTCCTCTGGACGTGTCCAAACCAATTTACCCAGTTCTTCCTCCAGACACTTCCAAACCAATATACCCACTGTCCCTCCTCTGGACATGTCCAAATTATCTTAGTCTTGTGTCCCAGTTATCAACTGGTACTGGACCTCTAAAGATTAGATCTATCCTCGTCTCTTATAATTCACTGAATTAGATTCATTGTTGCGTTTGATAATTAATCAGTTGTGACAGCTATTTTGAAATTTGGCTGACCGACAAAGTTTGTCAATTTAAATAGAAGAGTTTCATTAAATCGGTGGGTCATGTAATATTTTGCTAATAACATTAACTCTAAAGGTTCCCAATGATCTCACACTCAAAGAATGTGTTGGGAACAGTGCTCAGCTACAACCACACCAGATTTTAGCTCAATATCAGTAATATGAGCTAAAATCAGAGGGCTGTGGCGACCATCTTGAAATGTATTACCATTGTGCAAGTTTTAGTAAAACCTACTTACCGAGATTTTTTTTCTGACAAACAATCAAACAAAAACATGATCACCCATCGTCCACCTCTCAGGGGCTGCATTAATGGGTTGTCTCAGGAGTCTCACCATGGGGGGTCAGACATAAAGCTGGGACAGGGACCACTGTGTCAGGAAGGCTGTGAGGGGGCAGCAGCAAAGACAGCTGCTTCAGGATCAGCCTCCTTGGGTCTGCCTGACCCGAATCCTCAGGAGGAAAATGGTCCAGGTCCTGCTGCACGGAAGACATGGGGAAGGCTGCCACCTGGTGTCCAGCCGGGAGGGTCACCACGAAGGCCAGGAGTCGAGAACCACAAAGACCCACTGCGCAGGCCTCCACCTGAGGCAGACTCAGGATCAGCTGCATGATGACCAAAACCAGAATCATTGTACCAGATTTCCTCTCTTCACAGAACAAAATATCTGATGTTATTTTTATAAAAATTACATTTTCCTCAGCACTAAATTCAGAGTTCTGGACTTTAAAGCCTCACTTGCTGCAGGTTGTCCAGGTTCACTCGTTTTCCGTTGCGTTTAATGATTCTGTCTCTACGTCCCACAAAGTACAGCTGCTGGTCTTTAATGTTCACCCAGTCTCCACTTGGCCTCATTGTCCCGGGTACGATCATGTCCTCCCCATCCAACAGACACACCCTGTCCTGTCCACCTGCACACAGGACAGACCGCACCGGTGTGACAGGCTCTCACTGACCTCAATGGGACCAATAAAGTCGGTAGAAATTAATGGCAGCAACATGACTTAAAATGAAGACAAGAAAATTCTGTAAAAGTCAACAGTATCAAAACCAGTACAAAGGAAGCACAAAACCATCAGAGTCCGAGAATAAAACTCTGAAACTTCTCTGATGTATACAGCAAACAGGCTTAAATCGGAGGCAACCGGACTTAGATCAATTCTTGTTTGAAGACGTTTCGACACCCATCCGGGAGTCTTTGTCAGTTCTGGTAACTCGCACTGAGCCGCACTGAACCAGAACTGACGAAGACTCCCGGATGGGTGTCAAAACGTCTTCAAACAAGAATTGATCTAAGTCTGGTTGCCTCCGATTTAAGCCTGTTTGCTGTTGCGATGACCTGGATAACTGAGAATTTGCACAGGCATGTCTCTGATATATTTAATGAAACGTTTCAACAAAGATGAGGACCTACTCAGATTTTTTTTTTGTTTTATAAATCTCTCTGCCTGTTCTCCATCGGTACCAGAAATGTTCCACATCAGCATCATATGGTTTTGAAGAAAGGTAAAATCAGAGCAGGAAAATAAACCATCAAAGACTATTATCTTGTTTCGCCTACTGCTTACTTTCAACTTTTGACAAGTTTCACTGGGAACAAAAAAAAGGACATCTGTTTTTATTAACATTTTACAACAGATTCCACCGTTTTCAGCACTTGGGTTGTAGTTGCATTGTACTCACCTATGAAGACCTGTCCTTCACCATCCGTGACTACGCAGCCATGTTCATCTCTCACTTCCAACAAGGTGTCCATCAGAGGACGTCCCAGAGGCACAGAAAGCAGTGTGCTGCGGGACAAGTAACCTTTATTCTTTGCAGTGTAGTTCAAATAATCAACAATAAGAAACATCTTCAGATGCTCACAGGTTACTAGAGCGCAGCAGGGTCTCCGGGATTTTGTAACAGCAGGCCCAGCAGGAAACCTCGGTGATGCCATAGATGTTGTAGATGCAAGTTTTGTTGTCCTCATGTCTCCAGCTGCTCAGCAGAGCAGGTGGAGGACAGACTTCTCCACCCAGTGCCAAGACCCGCAGTGAGGAGCCAGGGGAAAACACATCCTCTTTCAGGACACGAGGGCTGAAACTCAGGAGCAGAGTAGGTGTGACCTGAGGAGACAAAAACAGGTGAAAGACCGTCCACCGTCCCTCATGTCACAGCTGATCACCTCATGCTGACAAACGAATGACAAATTTGGTCAAACCTTTAGTGACGTGTCGGTCGCGAACGATCCGGCTCGAAGAGCTGGCTCTTTGAAGTGAACGATTGGAACCGGCTCCACAGTAGGCGCTTTTCCACCGACAAGAACGGCTCCACACCACACCACACTACACGGCTCCACACCGGCCCTGGTGG
>JAVKLF010000083.1:14523995-14543136 GCA_034783495.1 Millerichthys robustus | reverse complement strand
ATCTGTTGTGTGTAGTACCTGGTGTGTAGTACTTGGTGTGTGTTGTACCTGGTGTGTAATATCTGTTGTGTGTAGTACCTGACGTGTGTAGTACCTGATGTGTGTAGTACCTGGTATGTGTACTACCTGTTGTGTGTAGTACTTGTCGTGTGTAGTACCTGTTGTGTTTTGAACCTGTTGTGTGTAGTACTAGCTTTGTGTAGTACCTGTTGTGTGTAGCACTTGCTTTGTGTAGTACCTGTTCTGTGAGCAGATGTTTCTCGGACTCCAGAGCATGGCGGTGCTGCAGGCGTTTGTAGCGGCAGGACTGGGCGTATCCACGGTTCTTCAGCGTGCGACGCTTCTGCTTCAGGCGCACCACCTCGTCTTTGCTCACTCCTCGCAGGTGTCGGTTTAGCTCGCGGACAGACAGACTCACTAGCTGCTCGTCTGAGAAGCGCTCGTTTAGCCCGCACTGCTGTGCAATTGAAAGGGACACAGAGAATCTTTCTGTTAGGCTCTGTTCATTAAGCACGTGTACAGCCAGTGGGACTTCCTGTTTGTATTTGTAATGTGTCAAACTGTGTGGGTGTGTCTGCCCGTCAGAGGGCACATGTCCATAATCTGTCAAGTAATCTGACTGAGTGTGGGTGACACTTATCAGGATTAGATACAGCAATATTAGCAGATATTATTATAAGCTTACACTGCGCTCTATATAAAGATTCACCCAGACAGCGTTCAAGAGTTGTTACAAATATACTTAACAGATATTTAAAACACGTTTGTGTAAAACCTGCTAAACAACTATGGAAAGAATGTTTCTGGAATGTTATAAAGCCTCATTCTCACTGAGCTGCCACACTCGTCAAATAGTTAGAGATGATTTCACTTGGACTGTGAGTCACAGGAATGTCGCACAAACTCCTGCATAAAAATCTCACCACTGTTACATGAGAATATCCCCCCAAAAATGCATATGTTTGACTGAATGTCCTGCAACAGTGGTCCACAGTTTATATGTTACAGTTGTAGAATCTGAACCAAAATTGTATTTACTGTGCTTCTTCCCAGTCCAGATGCTGGAGAAGCACAGGCAGGTTCGTTGCCAGAAAGGGGTTTTAACAGGGCCATGTAGGGTCAATTACAGCTTGTGTGCTGTGTATCCAAATCTATCTTCATAGATTTCTTGCAAGCTATTCAAAAAGATTCTATGCTTCAATAGAAAAAACTGAATTTCTGTAAAAAGAAACTCTTGTCTTAAAGACAATTAATGTTTTAATTTAGGTCTGATGTAAAATTAGTCACATGTACTGGTCTGTGAGGGTCCTCCAGCTGCTTCAGGGCCTGAGTTGTGCCTCATAATTTTGTGCAAATTATTCATGCACCATGATTAACCCTTATTTCTAAAGATGCAACATAAAATGAGACAAAAATATCACAAGAAAAAGAAAGAAAACATCAATGCTTGTTTCTGCTGCAGGACATGTGTTGTAAACTTCACGCCTCTGGGTCACTCAAGGTACTCAGTTCCTGGTGAAAAATAAAATGTTTACATTTTAATTTAGAACTAATGGTTGGCAAACCACTTTACTTTACAAATCCAGAATTATGAAATAGAGGCACATTGTTTGAGGTTAAGTTATTTAAAATACTTTAGAGAAATGCATATCAGTAACATTTCTACTTTTCTAATTATTGTTACCAACATTTAGATAAAAGTGGTGCAAACATTTTGTGTTTGCGTTTGTCTGCAGCGTTAGCACAATATCTCTTGAACAACTGGGCAGATTTTAACGAAACTTTTATGAAATAATCTTTGAATGTACTTCTACAACTTTTAGAGTTTCCAGTTCAAGATGACTACCAGCTAATAATTAATTAATTAATAAATAATAATTTCACAAAGTGGTGTGAGGTCATATCAGCCTTTTCAAAGATTGGTTAATGCATCAACAGCTACGCCTCTTCTGGTTATAAAAGGATTTTAGTTTAAAACTCTGGTCTGAAAGGCAGCAGGCCATGACCTTCTGTTCAGCATCTTTTCTTCTAACACCAAGTCTGTCAGATATTTTTGAGATTGATGAGTACCTGGCTGATTTGTGAGTGGTGATGATGATGGCTCCCATGCATGGGGTGGTGTGGGTGTTGCTGATGAGGATGGTGGTGGTGATGAATGCGGCCTTGTGGGCTCAGTGGCTGTGGGTATGGAGCAGAGGCAGGGCTAACGTTTTGGAGTGTGGGAGGGGCTGATGACAGGAAGACAAGTGGGCGATGGCACATGTCTGTGGCCTTGGTGCAGGCCACATCTCCTCCACTGTCGCTGCTGGAGTCACCTTGGTTGCTGCTTTGAGAAAGCCCTGGGAACTAAAGACAGGAGAGAGGAGGTGAAGTCAACCCTGTGACATCTTCAGGTAGAACAACAGAAAAGAATCGTTAAAATTCTCACTTGTGAGCTGACAGCTGCAGCAGCCGAGTTCAGCAAAGCCTCCACGGCGTCTTCGCAGCCCAGGAAGCTGTTCACTGGGCCCCTGTCTCTGTCCTGTACCCCACCCAAAGCTCCAAGCAAAGTGGCAGGTCCTGTTGCCTCACCTCCAAACTGCTGCTGCAGCGCAGCCAGCCAGATCAGGTCCTCCAGAGAGGCAGGCGTGGGTCCTTGAGAGCCACCATGAGCTGGGCTGCGCTCCACGTTTCCCTGGGAGCCAGAGCTGATGCCTGAGGTGAAACTGTTGGTTATGGAAAGGGGGAAGGAAATGGAGGAGGAGGATGAAGAGAGGGAGGAAGAGCCCGAGGGTGGTGGGTGAGCGTCGCTGAGAGAGGGCGAAGGTGGGAGTGAGTTGTAGGGACTGGAGCTCAGACTGGAGTCGTGCAGGGGATTGCTGGTGTACGGTGAGCCCAATGGGTCAGATTTGGAATACAAGCATGGAGGAGGAAGAGGAGGTGTATCTGATTTCACCTCAAACTTGAGGAGGTCAAAATCGTTCAGATATTCCATGGCCAGAGGGCTGGGGGGGAGAGAAGGCATGGGGAGGCGGGGAGAGGACATGGCGCCTGCTGCTGGTTTGTCAGGAAGCTGCTGAGAGAAACCGCTCGTCCTCTTGTCTCAGGCTGCAGAGAAAAGCAGCAGAAAAAGTTAGAAATTCTTGAGAAGGAGATGATTAAAAATGCCTTATTTGTGTGATTTTACAATTAATCCACTCATAGAGGATTTAAAACTAAACCTTTTCCCGAAATGAATGAAGCGTGAAATTGTCTGAATTCCATTAAATAAATGTAAAAATAGTTTACAATAACACAGCAGTATTTTTGACAGAAAAATTTAACTATAACTGAACAAACTCTAAAACTCTTGTCTGTATCCATTAATCCTTCTGGCTGATCCGTTTTAAACTCCTCACCACAAATATGAACAGCAGCTTGTAGAATTATTTCAATAAGATTTCACAAATATATCTTTTTTTATCCTGAGTCTGTTTGTGTCTTATTTGATGTCTTGATCCATCTGTTATAGTTTCCTGTGTTTTAGAAGGAATTTTATTCGAACGTTTTTAAATAAGTAAATCATTACTACAACTTCATTTTACAGCTTATAAGAATGAACAAACTTCTTCAGAACAGAGGAACAATTTTTATTCATTATATATACCTTTAAAAAACTTTTAGGTAAAAAGATTTTCAGACGTTGTTGAGCATAAAGTTACTGTTTAGTTCTTAATTTGTCCATTTGTATTTTATGCAATAACTATTTGTTTAGGATTTACAAACCAGGTGCAGATTAAGATCTGAACCAAAAAAAGACTAAAGTTCTTCTGAAAATAAAAAATATGACTTCCTCTTCTGCTGAAGTGGTAATATTTTGCACATAGGTCCAACAGAACAGAACAGAAGATCCACGAGTCTCCGCCAAACAAATCCAATTACCAAGAGGTTCAGGCTTTAATCCAAGGCCAGAAACTTTAAAAAAAGAACTAAAAACACTTTGTATCACTGCCAAATATTTATTTTAGTGGAAACTTGTGTCACGTAAAAGTTTCACATAAAATAAAATGTAAGAATTTAGAGACACTTTAAAAAGTCAAAGGCTGTTAAGTTTAAAACAGACAATATCAATAAATCAATTAATCAATAAAAGTTCCAACATTTTCAATTTATTCTACAAAACTAAGGTTAGAACAACAGAGTTGTTTCCACCAGCACTAATTACAGCCCGACACATTTAATGACTGTAATTATCCAAACGAACACTCAATTAAAAATCAGCTCGTTAGTTTTGCCTCTCATGGCTCAGAGTGAGATATGGTTCTGTCATGGAGGCCTCAGTCTGGCTCAGGACCAGAGTTCCAGCAAAAACAACTCACGACAAGAAAAAAGTAGAAAAGAACTCAGGCAGAAATGAAGAGTTGAAATGAGAGAGAAATAAAATCTAAGTAAATAAGATGATCTTACCGTCAGTCATGGAGGTGAAGGATGGTTACACTTTGTTCAACATCCTACCAGAAAACACACAAATAATGACTGACACGGTGTGTGTGCGTGTGTGTGTGCAGCTCTCTGTCACTGAGTACCACTGCCCCCTCTCTTTCTCTGCCCTCCACTACAAATCCCTTCATTTCCCCCCATGTTCATACACTCTGGTAACGTCTCGCTCACTCCATCATTACGTCCTCCTCTCTTCTCATCCAGGTTCTTTTGTTTCCTGCATTGCTCACAACAATCAGATCAGAACCACTTTGTATCAGAACCACTTTAACTGTGGATCAGAACCACTCTGAATCAGAACCACTGTGAATCAGAACCACTCTGAATCTGTTTGGTCAAAAATTTAATCACTTAATAAAACTGTCTGACCTTCAATCCCTGCTCTGCCTCATGAATGTTAATGTAGTAAAATAATTGTGAGTTAAGTGATACAACTTGATTTAACACTAAAATAATAAAAACTGCTACAACTTCAATCGTTAAAGTGTTTGTTTCCTGTTCTGTAATTGTTCAGCAGCTTAAAGCTAATGTCAATAAATTTATTACCATAAGTATAGTTGGCCAAACTTAGAGAATTATTTGAAATTATATGAAGAAATTATGATCTAAACCAAAAGTTTGTTTTTTATTTGTTTTGATTGTTTGTATCTTTCTAAAAAAATCCATCAAAGTGTTAAATAATGACTAGCCCTTTATTGACCCATCTAACTGTTGGGCTGAGAAATGCAGAACAAGCATTTCTCAATGCTCATTAAAAGCTAAACTTGTTAATCTCTTTGTCTTCTTAGTGTCTCGTTTAGGAATCAGTGAGTTAAAATGTTTTCAGAAATCTGATTATATTCCATAAACACGCAAGAAAACATCTTGACTCAGGAAAAAAACACAAGAATCACAAACAGGATTTTAAATAAACATTGCACATAGTTTTGATATAAAATTATTTTTGGGTGTAAGAAATAAATTTTTTAATTAAACGGTTGTTTTGCAGACATCCACAGAGCAGTAAAGAGGAACATGTGAGGTCTTGTTTCAAAGTTTTCTCTGTTCTGTCTTTGTACTTCTCTATCTGAACACCACTTGTTTCCAGGGAAAGCTTAGCAGCTAAACCAACAGGGCCTCCCATGAGGGTGACGGACAAAGAGACACAGAGGAACTTACCTCATACTTTGTGGCAAACACTGCTCTACCTTCATGCACACATTTACCCTGCAGCTCCTGTTTTCACCTCACATTCAGTTAGACCCCATCAAATGTTGCCTCATTATTCCTGCCACAGGACACGTGGAGCTAATCAGATATTTTTAAGGATCTGGGATTGATATAGTAGCTGGAGGGAAGGGCAGTAGTAGTGTTAGGTATATTGATTGTCGGAATGCTATTATTAATACTCTGCATACATTCACCCAGAATTTATGAGCTTTTTCCTCAGGTCTGACAAGAGATGCCAAAGTGTTAGTAACAATAGGGGGCAGTTACTCTGACATGAAAATAAAGATTATCTAAGTTAGCAAGAAAATGATCATGTATTAAATTAATAGGACTTTGTGCCTTAAGGCATTCTATAAATTTAAATCATTGTCCAATTTACAGTAAAGAACCATGGTTTACCAACACGCCCAGGTTCTGACACCAGGTCCAGGCTCTAACACCAGGCCCAGGCTCTAACACCAGGACCATGATTTACCACCAGGACCAGGCTTTACTACCAGGTCCATGGTTTACCACCAGGCCCATGCTCTAACATCAGGTCCAGGCTCTAATATCAGGACCATGGTTTACCACCATGCCCATGCTCTAACACCAGGTACAGGCTCTAACATCAGGACCAGGCTCTACCAGGACCATGGTTTATCACCAGGCCCAGGCTTTACTGCCAGGACCATGGTTTACCACCAGACCCATGCTCTAACACCAGGTCCAGGCTCTAACATCAGGACCAGGCTCAGAGCAGTGGCAGAGAGGTGCCCCCAATATTTGCTACTCCAGAAGCCTTTTCTCTTATAGGGCGAGGTGGAGGATTAGCAACTATTTTTCAGTCAGATTTATTAATTAGTCCTACGCCTATTAATAGCTACAGTTTCTTTGAACATCTAACCCTTAGTTCTCCTCATCCTAGTTGCAAAGCATTAAAAACACTTTTGATTGTTGTTTTATATTGTCCACCAGACCCTTACTCTCAATTTTTAGATCAATTGTTGGATTTTTTTTCTCTGATATAGTGTTAAATACTGATACGATTATTACAGTTGGAGATTTTAACATTCATGTTGACACTGATGGTGATAGTCTAAATGTAGCCTTTTAACACTCTCTTGGAATCAATTAGTTTTCCTCAAAGAATTCACAGTCCTACTCAATTGTGTCATCATACTTTAGGCCTTGTGCTGCCATATGGTATTGAGTGTGGAAAAATAACAGTACTTCCCCTTAACCCTGTGCTGTTTGATCATTCTGTAATAACCTTTGAGTTTGTTTTAACTGAGCATTCCTAACCTGAGAGAAATTGTCATTATAAAAGATCTTTATCAAACGATACTGTAAAAACAATAAAAGCATCTATTTCATGTTTAATTTTCTCAGAATCTCAGAGAAACACAGTAGAAGGCAACAGTTTAATCTCCAGCCCTTCTCAAATTGGTGTTCTTGTTCACAGAGTTACTTCCTCATTGCATCTGGCATTAGACAATGTAGCCCCCTTAAAAAAGAAGGTAATTATCCATAAGAGGTTGGCTCCTTGGTTTAATTCAGAGCTGCATAATAGCAAAACTGTCAAGGATCAGGTTTTTAAAGGGTTTAAAGTCCGTAGTAGCAGGTAGGGAGGCAGGTCTAGGAACAGCAAACTGAGGTTTTAAAAATCTCTCACTAGGAGGAAAAAAACAGAATATAAAAACTAAACAAAAATACTCACAAATAAATAACTCGGGGAATAAACAGGCTCGGAAGGACAAGGCTCGAGACCGGACAATGGGGAAAAGCCCCGGAACCAGGCCAAACACAAAACCAACAGGCAAAACAAAACAGAGGGAAGCAAAACAACCAAAAAAGTCCAATGATGGCCCAAAGACTGCCTAAGGCGAGGCCGAAGTTCAGGGGTTGTGGTCAAAAACCACCCCGCAGGAGGCCACAGGTCAGAAGGGCGGCCCATAGACCACCCAGCTCGAGGCCACAGTTCAGGGCAAGGTCCCCCACTGAGACCCAAGGACGCAGGACATCTGGTAGCCAAGGACGCAGGGGCCAAAAAAGAGCAGAAGGAGGAAGCAGGAGTTGAGATGGAGCCAAAGGAGGAAGCAGGAGTCGAATGGGCGCCAAAGGAGGAAGCAGGAGTCGAATGGGCGCTGAAGGAGGAAACAGGAGTTGAATGGGCGCTGAAGGAGGAAACAGGAGTTGAATGGGCGCTGAAGGGAGATGCCGGAGTCGAGTGGGAGCCGTCGGATGTTGGAGGAGCCGGAGGCAAACTGGAGGCGACGAAAGGCGACAGAGGTGAGCAGAAGGCGACAGCGGCTGACTGAGGTGACCTGAAGGGGAACGCAGCTGACTGAGAGGCCTGGGAGACCACAGCCACAGCAGACCCAGGAACAGTAGGATAAGCTGGCTCGGGAACAGCCAGCTCAGCCACCGCTAGTGCAGGACCAGGTGCAGCTAACTCAGCCACAGCTAGCCCAGAAACAGGTGCAGCTAGCTCGGCCACAGCTAGCCCAGAAACAGGAACAAGGGCCGCTAGCTTGGCCACAGCAAGCCCAGGAACAGGTGCCGCTAGCTCAGCCACAGCTAGCCCAGGAACAGGAGCGGCTAGCTTGGCCACAGCTAGCCCAGAAACAGGAACAGGTGCCGCTAGCTCGGCCACAGCTAGCCCAAGAACAGGAGCGGCTAGCTCGGCCACAGCTAGCCCAGAAACAGGAACAGGTGCTGCTAGCTCGGCCACAGCTAGCCCAGAAACAGGAACAGGTGCCGCTAGCTTGGCCACAGCTAGCCCAGGAACAGGAGTGGCTAGCTCAGCCACAGCTAGCCCAGGAACAAGAACTGCAGCAAAAGGGGTGGGAGCGTGGGACGACAAAACGCTCTGCGTGTACGCCAGGAGCCGTCGGTGCCCTGGCATCCGGAGGAGGTCCGGCAGACCCACCAGTGTATGCTCCAGTTGGCTGGCAAGTAACACCTTCCCTTCTGTCTTTTTCATCCAGGTCCACGCTGCCAAAATACTTCGCACCAGAGGATGCGTCACCTCTTCCTGCCACGACGGCAACGATGGTACTCTCAGAAGAGCAGCGGGTCTTGTCATTGGGAAAGCAGGTGACGGGGGCAGGACGTGTCAGGGAGTCGGCGGCTGCGTCGCCGAACCGGAGTGAACCTTGTCCGGCTTAACTCCCAAAAAATTCTCGTGCCTGTGAGTCTGACAGCCTGGTCGGTTTGTGCTGTCAAGGATCGGGTTTTTAAAGGGCTTAAAGTCCGTAGTAGCAGGTAGGGAAGCAGGTCTAGGAACAGCAAACTGAGGTTTATTGAGGCAGTAGAGCATGGTAGCAGAAAAAAACAAACAAAAAAAAAACAAACCCAGGGCGCTCCAGAGGAGGAAAAAAATACAGAACTAAAAATCTCTCACTAGGAGGAAAAAAACAGAATATAAAAATGGATCAAAAATACTCACAAATAAATAACTCGGAGAATAAAAAGGGTTGGAAGGACAAGGCTCGAGAAAGACATGGAGTGAGGACATGGATGAAAAAGCAACGACAAACCAATACAGCGAAATATAAACCAGACTCAGAATATAAAGGAGTGTAATCACAAGGGGGAACAAAAAACACCTGTGGAGCACACATTAGGGACAGGTGAGGCAAATCCGAGAACACGAGGGAGGAATACAAAAAAGGCTCAGGACACAGGGGAAAACAACAAGGAGACCCGAGAGGAAGACTCAGAACATAAATACAAAACATAAACACAAGCGACAGATCATGACAAAAGCACTAGAAAATTAGAAAGAAAATGGTGCTCTACACATCTAGAGGAGTCCTACTTAACTTGGAAAAGTAGTTTACTACTCTACAGAAAGACCCTTCACCAAGCTAGAACATTGTATTTTTAATCAATAAAAGAAGAGAATAAGAATAAACCTAGGTTTCTTTTTAGTTCAATTGCCAAACTCACACAGAGTCATAGCTCTGTTGAGCCATCAATTCCCCCAGCTCTCAACAGTAATGACTTTATAGAGTTCTTCCTAAATAAAACCAGTTCTATTAGAAATAAAATTATAGGCACCCTCCCTAACATGACTGCTTCATCCTCGTTAAGTGAGGTGGCATTGAGTGTACAACTTTACAACCTGATCCGTGTTTTAACTGTTTTGCGTTAGTTGAGCTCAGTTCAACTAATCAGCTTCTTTCAAACCTTCAACTTGTATGTTGGACTCTGTCCTAACCAAATTATTTAAAGAGATGTTCCCTCTGATTTCTGCCCTTTATTTTAGGTATGATTAATCTGTCCTTAGTAAATGGATATGTACCGCAGGCTTTTAAGGTAGATGTAATTAAACCTTTACTTAAGAAACCTACTGTCAGAGTCTGCGAGTTGGTCTTTGTTTCCTGTTTCTGCTTGAGCCTAGATCTCGGAGGTGATTGCCGCCAGCTGCGCCCTTCCCCAGGTGCAGCTCATTAACACCGTGAGGGACCTGGCTTAAAAGGGAGTGGAGTCCAGTCATTCAACGCTGGACTGTTGCCATTACATGGTACCTTCTAGCCTGCCTGCAGTACATGAGTACATGAAGTCTAAGACTAACCTGTCTACTGTCGTTCACAGTACCTTCACTACTTACCTGCATCAACTTACCTGCCGCTCGAGCCTGTTGCCTACGAAGCCGCCCGCTTCCGCCTTCCTCGAGCCGTCCGGATCTCTCTCTCCACGACTGACTCCGCTCCCCGCAGCTCAGCCTGTCCGTCCCTCATCCCGGCAATCTCCTCCGAGTACGACCGATCATCTGCTCACAGAACCAGCTGCCTCCCTTCCGAGCACGACCGATCGTCTGCTCGTGGACCCAGCCCCCTCGTCGCTGAACTCGCAGCTCTGGCACCGCTTCCTCCCGGCCTGTACCAACCTCTCCACCAACCCATACGCTCGCAGTGCGTAGTCCAGATTTCCCAACACCCTTTCCCCAAATAAAATCTCTCTTTTGTATTTCCGCCTCCTGAGTGGTTCTGTATGTGGGTTAATAGTCTGAAATCCATGTCAGAACAGTCCGGCCAAACTAACCCCGCAGAACTGCTCAGGATGGAGGCTACAGATACCACTTCTACCCTCCAGCTCCATGATCAGGCTCTCCGTTCCCTCACAGGTCAACAGGCCGCCGTAAACAATCAGCTACAGCAGATTAGTTCCACCCTCCACACACAGCTCGCAGTTCAGCGTACGGACCAAGTACCACCACTAGATGGAGCCAGCGCTCCATCCCAGCCACCACCACCTCAGTCTCAAAATTACCCACACTTTGGAATGTCTTTGCACGATTTTCACGGAGTTCAAGTCTGTTTTTGAACAGGAGCAGGATCTGACCAGTTTGTCCCGGAGAATGTGGAGTCAGAAACAGGGCCAACGCTCAGTGGCAGATTTTTCGATTGATTTCCGCACCTGTGCGGCACCATTAGGATGGGGTCACAGTGCGTTAAAGAGTGCGTTTTTTCAAGCGCTTAACTGCGCAGTAAAGGAGGAACTGATGTTGCTTGATGAACCGGAGACGCTGGACGAGTTAATTGCATTGGCCATCAGAGTGGATAACAGGCTTAAGGCGAGAGCTAAGGTACGTGAACGCTGCCACACCACACCACCCAGATCTCCATGGGTTCCCCAGGTACCCCCGCCTATATCAAACCCACCACCTGTCGCCGAACCGATGCAGTTTCCCAGGACCCCTGATTGCTTCTTCCTGTTACCCTGCTGCTCCATGGTGGTCCCTTACCGGTTGGAGCTCTGATCGACTCTGGCTGCGAGCGGACTCTCATAGCCCAGTCCCTAGTCCATCAATGTGGCATCGAGACACGCCCGCTCCCCAGTCCTCTTCACACTTCTGCCCTGGATGGCCGCTCCCTTCCTAGGATTACCCATCAGACCGCGCCCCCAAGGATGGTCACCGCAGGTAATCACCATGAGGAACTTACCTTCTTTGTTTTTTCATCCTCCCAACCTACTATTATCCTGGGCTACGACTGGCTCAGGAACCATAACCCCCGGATAAACTGGACCCGGGGCATCGTGGAAAAGTGGGCCCCCAACTGTCTTGCCACTTGCCTCCAGGCGGCAATTCCTTGTGGTCCCGCACCGGTTGACTCATCCTCCATGGACCCTCCTGACCTCAGTAAGGTTCCTACTGAGTACCACAACTTGGGGGAGGTTTTTAGTAAGGACAAGGCCATGTCACTTCCTCCGCACCGGCCGTATGACTGTGCCATCGACCTGTTACCCGGTGCGCCCCTTCCTTCAAGTCGGCTTTATAACATCTCTCAGAAGGAGAGGAGGGCCATGGAGGACTACATCAATGAGTCTCTGCAGAGCGGACTCATACGTCCATCCTCATCCCCGTTGGGAGCTGGTTTCTTCTTTGTGGCCAAGAAGGACGGATCACTCAGGCCCTGTATCAACTACAGGGGCCTAAATCAGATCACCACCAGAAACAAGTACCCTCTTCCTCTCCTGGCATCTGCTTTTGAGTCCCTCCACGGCGCCCAGGTCTTCACCAAACTAGACCTGAGGAACGCCTACCATCTGGTAAGGATCAGAAAAGGAGATGAGTGGAAGACAGCGTTTAAGACACCCATCGGCCATTTTGAATACCAGGTTATGCCGTTTGGGTTGTGCAACGCTCCCTCAGTCTTCCAGGCCCTGATTAACAACGTGCTCAGGGATTTCCTAAATGTCTTTGTCTTCGTCTACCTAGACGACATTCTGATCTTCTCCAGGGACTCCACCGAACACCACCATCACGTCCGACTGGTCCTACAACGTCTCCTCCAAAACCGGCTGTATGTGAAGGCAGAGAAATGCGAGTTCAGCAGGACCACAGTAACGTTCCTGGGCCACATCTTTGAGGGTGGACAGGTTTGAGCAGACCCAGAGAAAGTTAAGGCAGTTGCTGACTGGCCCAGATCCGACTCCCGCATACAACTCCAGCGTTTTCTGGGGTTTGCTAATTTCTACCAGAGATTCATCCAGGGTTACAGTCAGGTAGCCACACAGCTCACAGCACTCACATCCATAAAGAAGGTCTTTGTCTGGAACACTGAGGCAGAGACCGCTTTCCAGGAACTCAAACACCGCTTCACATCAGCCCCCGTTCTTGTTCAACCAGACCCCCAAAAGCAGTTTGTCCTGGAGGTGGATGCGTCCGATTTGGGGGTTGGAGCCATTCTGTCCCAACAATCAGACCAGGATCACCGGCTCCACCCCTGTGCTTTTTTCCCAGATGCCTCACACCCCCTGAATGCAATTATGACGTTGGTGACCGGGAACTGTTGGCGATCAAGCTGGCATTAGAGGAATGGCGCCACTGGCTGGAGGGGGCTGAACATCCAGTGCTGGTCTGGACCGACCACAAGAACCTTGCCTATCTCCAGTCTGCAAAACGGTTAAACACTCATCAGTCTCGTTGGTCTTTGTTTTTCTCCCGCTTTAACTTATCCATTTCCTATCGCCCAGGTACCAAGAACACCAAACCCGATGCCCTGTCCCATCAGTTCTCCTCGGACGACACTCCTTCCGAACCCGCTCCTATCCTTCCTCCCCATTGTGTCGTCGGCATGGTAACCTGGGAGATCGAGGACATCATCACCCGTGCACAACAGACTGACCCGGATCCCCGTCCTGAACCGCAGACCACCTTATTTGTCCCCGCAGCCACCAGATCACGGCTCATCCATTGGTTCCACACGGCACGCTTCACTTGTCACCCTGGTTCCAGTCGGACTATTGCTCTTATTGCCCGAAGGTTCTGGTGGCCTAGCCTGCACAAGGATGTGAAGGAATAGGTCCAGGCTTGCCCCGTCTGCGCTAGAAACAAGACAAGTACACAACCTCCATCTGGGCTCCTTCAGCCACTCAAGTGTCCCCAAGCGTCCTTGGTCTCATGTGGCTATCGACTTCATCACCGGACTTCCTGTATCTCAGGGTATGACCACCATCCTAACCATCTTAGACCGCTTCTCCAAGACCTGCCATCTCATTCCCCTCAGGTCCCTTCCATCAGCTCTGCAAACTGTCCGTCTCTTGGTGAAACATGTCTTCCGCCTACATGGAATACCCCTTGAGATCCTGTCAGACCGTGGACCCCAGTTTACATCGCAGGTATGGAAACATTTTCTCTCATTTCTCAATGTAAAGGTCAGTCTCACTTCCGGTTACCATCCACAGTCTAACGGTCAAGTCGAGCATCTCAATCAGGAGGTAGAGGTCGCTCTCCGTTGCCTCACCTCAGACAACCCGTCCGACTGGAACCAGCACCTCCTTTGGATCGAGTATGCACACAACTCTCACGTCTCCGTTGCTACCGGTTTCTCCCCTTTCGAGGTCTCCCTTGGTTACCAGCCTCCCCTTTTCCCGTCCGAGGAGAAGGAAACTGCAGTCACCTCTGTCCATCATCACATTCGCCGTTGCAGACAAGTATGGAACCAGACCATCGAGACTCTAAACCGCACCGCCGAACAAAACAAGCACATTGCCGATCGCAAGCGCCGGCCGGCCCCCGATTACTCACCTGGTCAAGAGGTATGGTTATCCACATCCAACATCCCTCTTAAATCTATGTCTCGTAAGCTGTCTCCCAGATTCATCGGCCCATACAAGATTAAGACCATCATCAGCCCTACCGCAGTTCGTCTTCAACTCCCGGCATCATTGAAGATCCACCCCACGTTCCATGTCTCCCAAATAAAACCGGTCCAGACCAGCTCCTTGACCTATCTCTAATTTAAATTTTTTTAATCTAAAATCCTTGAGAAAATAATTGTTTGGCTCATTTTGTAAAACAGACAAGATTTGCTCCAAGTGTTGGAGCAGAGAAACCTCTAAAACATACGAAATTGTGGCCCTCAAGGACTGGCCTTTGACACCCCTGATCTAGATAAATCATTCTGAGGAGACTAGTCAGTGCTTAAATCACATTCATACTTTGATGGGACAGATCAGAGGCAGTGGGGGGTTCAGCTTCTTGCCCTAGGATACTTCAACTTGTTACTGAATAGCAGTGGAATCGAACCGCCAACTGGAAGACGACTTCACCTAACCACTCATCCACAGCTGCCCATTGTATGGGTCAAGAATGGGGATGTAAATTGCCACACCATTTTCCAGTTATCGTCCGATATCACTCATTAATGTTGATCTTAAAATTTTATGTAAAAGCATTAGCAAAGCAAATTGAAAAAGTAATCCCACATATTATACTTCCAGACCAAACCAGATTCCTTAAAGGTCATCAGTTGTCTAACAACACACGCAGATTAATTAATTTAATAGATTATTCTAAAATACACAATAAAGAATCATTTCTCTTTCTAGATGCAGAAAAAGCATTTGATAGAGTAAACTGGAATTTGCTTTTAGTAACATTATGAAAGTTTGGTTTTTGAAATAATTTATATTCCTGGATACAAACACTATACAGTTCACCAACTTGACGAGTCAGAACAAACGATCAAACCTCTTCAAGTTTTAACCTTCTTCGAGGCACAAGACAAGGATGCCCTCTTTCTCCCTCACTTTTTGCCTTATTTATTGAACCACTTGCAGCAGCTATTAGAAAGGATAAATACATCAAAGGTTTTCAGATATTAAACACACATCATAAGATAAGTCTGTCTGCTGACGATGTATTACTTTTCTACAGAATACACAAACATCAGTATCAAGAACTATCGCTCTCATAGATAAATTCTCCTCAATCACTGAATATTCTATTAACGGGAATAAATCTGTTAATGCTACCTTTAAAATGTAAATTTGTAAGCACTGTTCCAACTCCACTCCAAGTGGAGAATATTAAATTCCTCAGTATAAATATTTCAGCAAAGCTACATGAATTAATAGGTCTGAACCACAATCCTCTTTTGAAAACAATAGAAGACAGCCTCACAAGATAAAAATCACTCCCCATATCACTGATGGGAAGAGTCTTAACAATAAAAAATGGTAATCCTTCCAATAATTAACTATATATTCTCAATGAACCACAAACCTGGTTCAACAAGCTAAATTCATGTATTTCAATTTTTTTATGGAAAGATAAACCAACCCTTATTAGTTTAAAAAGTTTACAAAACGCCAAAGATTATGGAGGCTTGGATTTGCCAAACTTTCATAACTACTATCTAGCAAGCAGATTACAATATATCCTGAAATGGATCTGGACACAAACAAGATGAAGGTTGGCTAGACATTGAAATAAGTTTCTGCAAAGAAATTCAAATCTCTGACCTTTTATTTATCCCTCTATTAAACGCCACACTTGCTTCCAAAACATAAATATCAGCACATCTTTGTCAGCCTGGTGGGAATTTCTGAAAATGCACCAATGTTCCATCATTCCATGTAAACTTACACCCAATTTTGGACCAATCCTGACATCCTCCAGCGTAAAAAAAATATAAACTTTTTAAGATGGTATAACAACGGTATTAAAACTTTAGATCTCATCATCAAAAATAATGACTTTATTCCTTTTGAAGATTTAAAAACAGTATATAACATGAAAGACAATAATTTTCTAGAATTTCAACTTAAAACTATTATTAAGACCAGATTCAACTTAAATAATCAATAAATCGATTTACCTCCCATACTAACAGACTTTTGAAAAATTAATTCTAAAAACACAATATCTGAAATCATAAAATTTTTACTGACTAAAAATATTAAAATCTCTTTACCTGTCCTTAAATGGAAAGAAGATCTACACATAAGAAGAGATGATAAAATTTGGATAAAATATGTTTAAATACCTTCTGGATGACCACAAATGCTAACATACAACTCATACATTATAAACTTCTACATAGAGTTCATTACACAGGTCAGAGGATGTTCCTAATGTGTCTAAATAACACAAATATTTGCTCACACTGCACAGGTGATTTCATAGATAACTATTTTCATGCAGTGTGGCTTTGCCCACCAGTAAATAAATTCTGGCTAAAGATTTGTAGTGATTTATCTTCATGCTTAGACCAACCTATCTTAGAATCACCTTCACTCTGTTTATCAGGCAACCTTACTGACTTAGAAATGGTCTCAAATAAATCATACATGCTACTTATAGCTCTAAGCATTGCTATAAAGACAATACTCATCAACTGGAAATCCACCACCTGGTAGGGTCCAGTGAACCTTGGCTCTGACCACTTCCTTTTGATGTTTTTTTGCAGCAGCCACTCAGCCTGGGGAGCAGTCTGGTTCCCCTCTTGCGATGTTTCTTTCTCCCACCCCCTTCAAATTCAACCAAAGTTCTAGTTCAGAAAACTATATTTTGTGTGTCAGATTTGGTGTGTCCCCTGGCAGTCCTGGCACTTTGGTCTGTGGGATAGGGCCGGCCCGTTGGAGCTCATGGATTGTGAAACCTGTGGTCTAATTAACAGAGCACCTAATAGGTATTAATGCAAAGGAAAAAACATAAACCCAATTTATTTTAGTCTGTGTACAGATTTTGCCAATTTTGATTTGATCTATTGCTTCACTTTACCCTAAGTTTGAGGATAATGAACAGAATCCAACGCATGCTTTAATCCCAACATGACCTCCACCTGTTGTAGGTCCTGGTTTTTAAATGAGTACCATTACCTAATCTTAGATTTTCTGTGTCTCCTGTCTTCTCCCTTGGCAGAGAGACTGACCCACAACTAAACTGGTCATGCTGGATAGTCAATAGTCATGCCACTATTCGATAGTCATGCCAGAACCAAACTGGTCATGCTGGATGTTGCAGGCAACATAACATTCTCCATGGTGTCTCCAGACTCTGTTCCATCTGTCACATGTGCTCAGCGTGAACCTGCTTTTATCCGTAAAGAGCACAGGGCACCAATTGCCGCCAATTTTGGTGTTCCCTAGCAAACACCATTCATCCTGCACGGTGTTGGGTTGTAAGCACAGATACTATATGTGGATGTCGGACTCTCATATCACCGTCATGGAGTCTGTTTCTGACAGTTTGAGTAGAAACATGCACATTAGTGGCCTGCTGGAGATCATTTTGTTGGGCTCTGGCAGTGGACCTCCTGTCCTTGCACAAAGAATGAGGTAGCGGTCCTGCTGCTGGGTTCCATGCTCTGGACTCTGTGCTGACAGACACAGCAAATGTTCTTGCTACTGCTTGCGTTGGTGTTCTGTCTTAGATTAGCTGTGATTAGCTACTTGAACAACTTGAGAGGGCTGTAAAAAGCCCCTCATGATGCCTCCATGTGTGACAGCACTCACAAAAAGAAAACAAGACTAAAAGTTCAACCAAAAAGAATGAGAACAGAGAAATAATCTGTGGTCACCACCTCCAGAAGCACTATTTTATAGGGTTGTCTCGCTAATTGTCTCTCATTTCCATCTGTTGTATGTTCCATTTGCACAGCAGCAGGTGAAGTTTATTCACAATACGTGTTACTACCTAACTGGTGACACTGATTCGACAAAGGTGTGACTGATTTGGAGTTACATTGTTTTGTATAGATGTTAATTTTTTTTCAGCAGCTTATTGCCCCCTCGCTGGCCTGGGACATCCACCGTGGCTTGGTGGTCAATAATAATATGGCCACGTTTTTGACCGATGGCCAGGCTGAAGCCAACTTTAACCACAAGCACTGTCATGAATTATCCAATATTTAAGAGACATATATGATATTCATGGTATTGTTCTTGAATAATTTTGAAAACTCAACAGACATGCATGCGATGACTTATACAATGAAATCCTGCTGACATATTTTGGAGAGAAGACCCATTAGATCAAGAATCAACTAATGAGTTTAGACCACCAAGATCTATTCAATTGGAAAATGTGCTAAATGCAGGTTGACTGTGCTAGCTGTAGGCTACTTATACGTAATCATTTGCAATGATGCATTGAGACACTTGAGACATGAACAAAAACATTTCCAATTTGATTAAATGAACAAAAGATGCTATTCTGCTGTGAACAATTGCCTGGCAGTTTGGAGATTTGTCCTTGTTATTTTTTTTCAATGTAGTTTCTGTTTCAAGGAGTGAGTCAAACCAATGGAGAAAAACTGTAACCTGCTTCTTCCTTTCAAGATCAGGGGGAGTAACTGGTGCCCATAACCAGCAGTCAGTGTGAAAGGGGTTGGGTTAACCTAGACAGGTCTCCAGTCTATCATAGAAACAGTCAACTAAATTACCCTAAATTTGTTATTTCAAAATAATCCATAAATGTAACTATACAGTGTGAAGGACTCCCTACTAGACTGGCTGACTGGTCCAATATATTAGAAAATAATAAAATATAGGATAGCATTAATATTTTTATCTAACAAAATCAGGAAGTTCTCAATCTTTTTATCAAGAAGCATAAAACATTATGTTGATTAAATGATGGTATTTGGAAGACGATGAAAGAAACTCTAAAAACAGAGCTTATTTCTGATCAACATATTTTCTCCTCACTAAGAAATCAAACAGGATGATTGTCATGTTCCGTGTCTTGGTTCTG
>JAVKLF010000083.1:14501154-14511403 GCA_034783495.1 Millerichthys robustus | reverse complement strand
AAAACCACCAGGGCCGGTGTGGAGCCGTGTAGTGTGGTGTGGTGTGGAGCCGTGCTTGTCGGTGGAAAAGCGCCTAAAGACTCCCGGATGGGTGTTGAAACGTCTTCAAGCAAGAATTGATCAAAGTCTGGTTACCTCCGATTTAAGCCTGTTTGCTGTTGTGATGACCCGGATAACTGAGAATTTGCACAGGCATCTGATGTTTTGTTTTTCTTCTACTATAATGCATTCAGCTCAAAAGCTTTCAAATTCTGAGTTTCTGCTTTTATTTCATATGAAAATCTTTCTGGAACTAAGGTTGTTCTACATCAACACATGCAGATAATTTTTTTCTTTTTTTATTTACCTGCATCACATGACATTGCTTTTCTGTTCCTTTGTGGTTTGACTGGTGCCGGAGGTCTCAGACCTTCTTCACCTGAATGCAAGAAATGAAATATTTAAACATGCTTGTTATGGCCCTGGCCTTGTAGTTGTTTTCTTTATGCAGATTCAGGTGTGGGAGCACGCCCAGCTGACTGGCTGCCAGGAGGTTGCTGAGTGACAACCTGATTGGACCAGCAGGAGCACCAAGCCAATCAATGGATGACAAGGCCCACCTGCACCCTATAAAATGCTCCTGCAGTCACTTATAAGTTTTGTATAGCTGACCCCACTTTGCTTGTTTGTAGTCCTTTAGAGACTGGCTTTGTAGTCCCTTAGAGACTGGTTGTGCTGAACTGTGTTGGTTGCTCAACTTAACCAGGTCTTAGGAAGTGTGATTCCCCTTTTGGTACTTTTTTTTGTAATTATGTTTATTATTTTTTTGTTTAATAACAACAACAGCAAAACACAGAACAAAAGCTCAGCAGTGCAGTCCAGAGATAAAAAGGAAACATAAGATACGGGCATACATACTTCCGTCATCTTTCACATCTAAGCATTTATAAATGCTTGATACAGAATGGTAGACACGTATCCTTCAGCATAGTCCAAGAAAGGCTTCCAAATGCATCCAAAAACGCCAGTCTTAGAGTGGATGAGGCATGTTAGAAAGTCGAGAGGGATATATTCCAAAATAAACTTCTTCCACCCAAAGATAGTAGGAGATTTATGAGAGATCCACTGTAACAAAATATTATTTCGAGCACAGAAAATTAGGACATTATATAACTTACTCTTGTTTTGATTTTCGATATGTCTTTTTGGAACACCAAGGAGAAGAGAGAAGAGAGACTGGATCTAGATCAATATTAGTTTTGATAATTTTTCTTGTCTCAACCAAAATAGATTGCCAGTATGTCTGGATCTTGGGACATAACCAAATACAATGTGTGAGGCTGCCTTTGTATAATTTGCATTTATGGCACAGTGAAGAGGACCCTGGTTTAAACTTAGACACCTGGTTTGGGGCCAGGTGAGCTCTATGTAGTAATTTAAGTTGCGACACCCAGGAGCAATTACAAATAGAAATTTTTCTGGTAGAGTTCCAAATACTGCTCCACATATCAGCAGTAATCTTGATATTCAGCTCTCCTCCCCAGGCCTGGGCCCGAGTTGGTAAGTGACACTAATATTTTGTAGCACATACTGAGTGACACTTCACGAGTTCGGAAAAAAAAGTTTTTTAATGTCCGAAACCTCAGTGTCCCTGAGTAGAGTTGTTTCTTTTTTATAAAGTCTCTTAGCTGGAAGAAACAGAAGAGGTCATTTTCCCCTACTCCAGAGGCTCCCATCACTTCATTAAAAGACATAAGGATCCCCTCCTTGAATAGACAGCCCAAAGCCTTTTTGTACTTTTATTTTGGGTTGTATTGAGTTTGGTTTAGGTTGACTCTTTTGTTTATTTTGTTCATTTAGTAGAGGCTGGATTTGTTCCCCTCTAGTTTGTTTTCTGTCAGCTCTTGTGGCTGAAAGCAGTTTAAAGGCCTGCTATTTTTTGTATTGTAAAACCCTGAACCTTGTAATAAAACTTATTTTTTTATCATTTACTCTGGACACTATATGTTACCACCCTTTGATGCCCCTAGTCATGAGATCGCAACAATGTTGATAAATAAACAGGTTAAGGATGATCACAAACTGTTCATTAGAATAAACGCAGTCTGCTTTAAATACCAAAGAACAACAAGGACTTTTTAAAATAGGTTTGACGTCCGAATCTGGTTGATACTAAAATAAAGAATAATACATTAGTCAAGTCTGAACTGAATAAAGGCAAGTATTACTTTTTCAAAATCTGTGTGAATGTGCTCCTGAAAGGTCCCCAGCTGAAAGGAACTAGCTTTCAACACTGTTTGCTAAATAAAAAGGGTTTTATAATGTCTGTTTTGTGTGATTACAGACTTTAGTGTGGGACCAGTGATGAACTGGATATTTAATGAGCACTAGGTTTTAGTCCGGAGAGTTTAACAATGATTTATGAAGTCAAAACAAAAAGAAAAGTCTCAAAAAGAGAACAAGATTTTGTCTTGAAAGGAAGACAGATTAGTTTATTATCAGCATGGAAGGGGAATGGAATTTCATATGTCATCAAGTTGAATGTAAAAAAAAAAGAGGTGTTCAAAATACAAACGATGAGATCTTGCTCTTTCAATCACTACCCAGAGTTTGTGGCCATAGGGTGAGGGTAGGAATTTAGACCGACTGGTAAACAGAGAGCTTCGCCTTACAGCTCAGTTTCCTCTTCACCACAACAGACTGGTACAGAGTCCGCAAAAAAAACAAACCCAAAATACTTCAACTCCTCCACTTGAGGCAGAACCTCATCCCTAACCCGGGGAGCAAGCAATCCACCCTTTTCCGACTGAGGACCATGGACTCAGATTTAGAGGGGCAGATCCTCATCCCAGCCACTTCACACTCAGCTGCAAACCTTTCCAGTCAGAGCTGAAGGTCACGGCAGGATGAAGCCAACAGAACCACATCATTTGCAAATAGCAGAGACAGAATCCTGAGGCCAACGAACCTCTGACCCCTGGCTGCGCCGAGAAATTCAGTCCATATAAGTTATGAACAGAATCTGTGACAACGGGCAGCCCTGCTGAGTCCAACTCCTGCTTCGAAGAGGTTCGACTTACTGCCGGCAATGCAAACCAAACTCTCATACCGCTTGTATAAGGACAGAGTGGCCCATAACAACAGACCCACAATCCCATACTAGCTGTGCACCCCCCACAGTGTACCCTGAGGAACACGTTCGAATGCCTTTTCCAAGTCCACAAAACACATGTAGCCTCTAAGACTCCGTTGAGGACCCGAGTGAGGGTAATTTTAACATTGGCTGAAAGTTTCTTTTTCTCACAGCAATTTATAAGTTTACCTGTGTGTGTATAAATGTGTATGGAACCCGGTGTATTGCATTTGTGTGTAGGCACGTACATAAGTCCCAAAATCTTTTTTTTTTTTTTTTCAGTTTTAACCAAAACTTTTTTAAAACGTCAGATTTTTCATTGTAAGATCACTTGATGTTTACATGAAGCGTATATCCTTAGCTTTGAAGTGTTAATCAGGAATTTCAGTGCAGGTACCTTGACTTGCCGATCTGTCTGGCAGTCCATGTGTCACCCTGTTGACAGGAAGTGGGACAGGAGGAGGCGGCAAGTTTCCTTCATTGGCTGTTTCTTTTGGAAATGCCACAAATGATGTATTTGGCTAGGAGGCATAGTAGAACAAAACAAATTGTAAAATTACTGAAGATTCAAGGAAAAAGCCAAAAAACACATATGCTTTCCTAAATTTGACCTTTTCAGGAATTAGAGGGGGCTGACTCTCAGAGTCTCGTCTTCTTTCCCTCCTAGCTGTTTTTTCAGGATCCCTCTCTTCATCTCCTTCCTCCTCTGTATCAAACAAACAAGGAAAACTGATTGTTGTTCAGCTTGGTGTTGGTTAGTTTGAAGGCTACAAATCAGTTTTCTGACCATCAGCACATGAATAAATGAATGATTGATTGAATAAATAAATTGAGGAGGCTGTGGATGAGTGGTTAGGTGGGTCGTCTTCTAATCAGAGAATTTGTGGTTCGATTCCATTGCTGTTCAGTCACATGTCAAAGTGTCCTTAGGTGAGATGCTGAACCCCGATTGCCTCTGATGTGTCCCGTCAGTGTATGAATGTGATTGAAGCACTGACTAGTCTCCATAGAATGACTTATACAGATTCCATTACAGTCCATTTACCATAAAGCTTGGAAGAATGGTCAAATGGAAACTTGAATGAATGAATGAATAATTGAATGCAGGTTTGTACCCGGCACAGCGTTGGAGCCCTCACCTTGATGTCTCTGCCACAGCTTGGACAAGTTTGGTTTACAGCTCTGTGATGGGGGTTCTGGTTTTGATGCCATTTGACACACAGGGATGCCACCTCCTACTTCCCCACCGCTCCTCAGTCCATCAGTGGAACTCCGATTGGTATCAAAACAGGGGTTCCTGTCTCCTGGCAAGTCCTGCTGATGCCATTCTAAGGCTGCTGCCACCTCTGAGTTTTTCAGAGGATCACTTTCCTGTTTGAGTGATGGTGTCTTGTCCGATGGGTATGGAGGCAGAGGCCTTTGAGCCAGATGGAGCACTTGGACTGGTCTATCCAACTTTCTTCCAGGGTGTCTGCTCTCAGTCCCCTGATTGTCTACCTGCAGATCTGTTGGCCTGTTCTCAGACCACAGTCTTTCAATCTGTCTTCCGCCCACCCACTGTCTTTCAATTTTCCTGTCAATTTGCCGTTGGGTGTGTCTGTCCACAGTCCACTGTTTCTCCACATGTCTGTCTGAATGTTTGCTCTCAGTCCAGTACCTGTCACATTGTCTTGCCATTATTCTGAGCTCTCCAGAAGTTTTTTCTGGTAGCTGATCATCAAACCTCTGCCTTTCTGCGCGTGGATTATTCGGCCGAGCCTCCACGATCCAGTCAATTTCTGCCTGCAGAACTTCTGTGGTCCTCTGTTTATCATCTACCCAGTATTTGTCGGTCTCTACCTGAGTTTCAAACGCAGCATCTACCTCAGAAACCTGTCAAAACACCAGAAGAAAATAACTGAAAGGTAAAATCTGGAGTATTTAGGCACACATTATGCCAGAGTTTCAAACTAGGCTCATCTTTTGATGAAAAAGTCAAAGATGTAGCTGTTTTAGTTTGGAGTCTCAGCTACTACCACACTAAAATTTAGCACAGTATCTTTAAAACTGACTGAGTTAGAGATATTTATATGTTAGCTAAGGTTGATTACCTGTGGTGGCCATCTTGACTTGGATAGACTCCAGTAGTTAATGAGTGATACGTCCAATCAATGATAGTTGTCTATAACTTTTAAATAAAATCTCTAAATAAATCATAAAACATTTTGCTAATAGACATGATCAATGCCAACAGTTAATGTCAAAATTTTAACCAAATATGTGCGTTGTGTTGAGCTCAGAGAACGCATTGTGAAGGGCTCTCAGCTACAGAACTGACCCAGAACCATATTCTGTTCTCATCTTGAATGGAGTTGTCTCTGAAAGTTAATCAACGGTATGTTCTCAAGAGGGTAGGTGTGTTCATCCCTGGGGAACCTGTAGAACCCCAGGTGGTTCTGCACCAACTTCAGAGACAGAACCTAGACTTGCAGGCAGATGTCTGGTGGGTCGTTCATGTTGAGCAGCAGACTACTGGTCAGTTTCTGCTTATTGGTATGGACAATCAGTCTCTGGATGTCTTAGTGGGTTCGGGGAATAGGTCTTAGTATGAGCTGAGCTGGCTGACCTTTAATGTCAGTGGTAAAGCTATTTGTGAGGCCAAGTAGTGAATCCATCGTGCCTCCTAGTCTTTGTGGCTGTGGATGATATAATTCATACAGAGCAACTTGCATCACTGTTAAGATTCCAGTACATAGTTGTGTTTCTTTGGAAGGATGCATACAGGCATAGCTTCATCAAGGAATCTTGGTTAGTAAGGTCTATAGTGCAAGGCCTGGGATTCCCCTGGTCTGATGTTAGCACTCATAAACCCAGAGCAGCAATAGCCCTGACTACAGGTGAGATACGTACACACCTGTAGCAATGTGCCTATACCAGTGCCATAGGGTTGTAGGTAGTCATTGGGGTGTTACCCCAAAGGTTATCAGATGGATCCACATGGCCATAGTCCAACCCATGCTATGCTCTGCTGCTTTAGTATGGTGGGTCTAAGTTCAATTTGGGGTGGCAAGTCTGATGCTCACACATGTGCAAAGAATGGCCTGCCTGAGTATCACAGGTTCTGTTAAAACAACATTCATGGCAGCCCTTGAAGTCCTTCTGGACCTGACTCCACTAGATTTGTATATTTTAGGGGAGGCATCATCCAATGCTATAAGTTATGTTAGTTTGGTAGGTGGAAAAGCCTTCCTGACTCACAGCACACTAGAATCTGGGACTGGGCAGTTGCTGCAGTTCCAGTAACTGCAGGCCCTGGAGACAGAATGGTAAAAAAATATATATAATTTTGAGCCATGTTTTAAAACAGAGATTGAAGATAGATCTGCCTGGAACAGCTTCTCTATGGTCAATCTGTTGGCAGGGATGCTGACTTTGCACAACTGTAGTAAGGGAGAGTACAGATACCCACTGGGGGGTCTTACAACTGTATCTAAAGCATGCATGAGAGCTGATCAACAGCCCAAAGCAAAGGTTTGGAAAAGCCCTCACTGCCCTGACCAGGAAAATGGTTAAGTACTCTGGTCGGAGTTCTAACTAGGCAGAATTTGCTGAACTGCCACAAAATGCTGATGAGACTCCATGACATTGTTTTTTGTGATGCCTGTGGCACTAAATTAAAGAACTCTTTGCAAGACTTGGGTCACTGCCTGGTTCTGAGTAGCCAAAGAGAAAGAATTCTTGAAGAACCATTTATGAATTTTAAGAATCTTTTAACACTGAGCATTTCTAAGTTTGTGTCCTTCATTCAAAGGATGCAAAGGTTTGAAAAAGGGAGAGCAATAGAATCACTTATGAGGCCCCAGCTCATATGGGTTCTTAACCTATCCCCACTGACCATAACCATAAACATAATCAATGTAGATGTACATCCAATGATTTCCTTCAAATCCATCCAATAATTATTCAGATAATTTTGCTAACACAGCAGACAAACGAACAGCTGCACATACAAATGCAGATGTACATGACCATACCTCTCTGGGAGAATAAAAGGGGTATTTTCCTCTTCCCACAGATGGGTGAGGGATGCCTGGAATCAGAGGCGAACTCAGAACCAGAGTACTTGTCCCCTGGTGATCAATTGGTTTCCCATCAGCCCCATCACAAGGAGATCCAGCTCTGGCAGCAGACGGTGGAGGTTGGAGGAAAGTGTAGACATTTTCTAAGGCCGTTCTGAAACAAGATGTTTAGAAGGCAGCTAAAATGAAATGATCCTTAAGAACAGAGTAATTAGAGCAGGTCATTTTCCTAGACAAGACTGAATCCTAATCTGGGTTTGACTCAGAGAGGAGACAGCAGCCACACACCACTTCATCCATCAATAAAGAACAGTTGCAGATTCAGAGCAAAATGTGTCAAGTGTTTGAGGCTCTTGTTGCTGATTGTTCTGTCAGATCTGAGAGAGGCTGATTGCCAAAGTGTGTGAGGATGAGGAACGGAAGGAAGAAAAATGAAGAAGCTGTTAGTGATGAGCTGTGTTTAACCCTCCTGCTGCCCTTTGGTCATTTGGACCCCAGGACAGCGGGAGGTTAATGTTTATAGATAAGAATTTCCTAACGACAATACCACTGCAGCATGTGCTTTGTGTGAATATAACCAACCCTGTGGGTGCCGTGTGAACAACATGACACCTGTCTTCGTAGATCTCTGCCTGGGACTCGGGCCCCTGGTTGGAGAGAGTCTGGCTGCGGTTTTTACGGAAACCGAATATGGCCAGCATGTTTGTCCTCTTCTTCCTCCTCAGAGAGTGAGCTTTGTGCAGCGACGAGAGCTGACTGAAAGAGGTGAGAAAAGTTAAATGTCAGACCATTTTATCCTTTTCAACTGTGAGGAGGAAGAAAGCAATACATCTTTCCCATAATCCTTAGCCACTGTTCCTGTATTCTTTTTTTTTTTCACCTGTCCTGTCCGGCATATATGCATTCAGTGAGAATAAACTAAAAACTTTTCCAATGCCTTGACAGTTTTACTCTATAACAGGAGGGTTTGAGCTATTCCTCCCATTGATGTCTTTATTGTTTGAAGACAGCGAAGGCTGAGGGGGACACAAAGGGGGGGGGGGGGACAAATACAAAACAACAACAACAGTAGCAACAGAAACAGGAACCAATCGGGTATGGCGCGCCGTGCCGCTCCAGCCAATCGTCGTCCTCTGATCTATTCAAAAGCACAGGCGGTCTCGGGTTCTCCTGCTCATCAGCCGTGCGGACATCAGCTGTCTCGCTCCCGGAAAATGTCAGACTTCAACTCAGAGGTTCCCAGATCGATCCTCCTCCAGGCCTGTCGCGCAGGAGCGCCCGGCCCGGCCCGGCCCGGCCCGGCCCGGCCCTATCGTCTCTCCAACTTGGGCTCCCGGCAGATTTTCTCTGGTTCAGATTCGGAACCTTCCATACCGGATTCCCTCGCCGCCTCTCGCATCGGCGACTCTTCGCCCTCCTTCGCTACAATCTCCGCCGATTCTCTTCCCCGCAAGAGATCCCGGAAATCCTCCATTCAAGCGACGCTGGGGCCAGGGCCCGCTGCTTGTGTTTACAAGCCGCCTCCTCGGACCTCTCCGCCTCTCAAGCCAGCAACTCCTGCTCCCATGGCTCCACGTCAGATCCAGCTTCTGCCGCCTTCCCGCCTCGTCCCGCAGCTCCGGACTTTCCTCTACGGACACGCAGGACCTCACCTCGTCTCCTCATCGTCTTCTCGGCGCAGTTCCAGGACAGTACACATCTCATGGAGTATGAACTCGGACTCCATTTTGGTTGTTTTGGTTTTTTTACAGCCTCTTCGGAGCAGTGTTTTTATGATACCATCATAGTATCTTAAAACTACTTTAATGTTGTCGTTGTGATCGTGGGACTGCGTGATTGTTGGTGGTCGTAGCTTTTTAGAATCCATAAAATACAAAGTTAGCTTTGTACGGTTGTGTTAAATTACAAAGCGTGCTTGAAGTAAATTTAGTGTAAAATCAATTACTCTGAATAACATAAACAAACATTAGTGCTAAATAACTTGACTCTTTGGCTGTTTTGACACCAAAATACGTAAAGTTGACACTGGCTATAGAAGGCATGTTTCACTATTTTCGAGTGGGTCCAAATGTTTCTGAAACAGATTTAAATCCAACTCAAAGTGTTAATGTGACGCTTTATCGTAGGGATCAAACTCAATCTGGTCTTGTCGGTCGCCTCGCCGCTGACAGATAAACTGCCCTGAAACTACATAGTTCTCTCGCTCCTTTACATCAGAATCAGTTTCAATCAGTCTCGAAACGTCTGCTCCTCTCGCGGCCGGGCTCCTTAACTTCGCCATCCAAATCAGGCGTCCGGAACGGGCTTCCATCTCACACCCGCTCGATCTGTTAACTCCGTCCCCTCTCTCCTTTATCGTGTCATCCTAGACAACGGCCGCTGCTCAGATCTCAGGTTCGGGTCGACGCCGCTCTCAGACTGGAACGGGATCTCTTTTCGACAATGACGTCAGCTTCTCGGCTGATTCGCTTCAGTTTTTACGGATGCTGCCCCGTCCTCTGGTTTTGGGGGCCTTTCTAAAGGTAAATTGTTTGCAGGAAAGTGGCCAGTAGTCCCCATCGCACTAGCATGCTGCCTCTGGGGCTGTCATCGGCTCCGGACGCGTATCTCAGCTCGATGCGATATTGCCTCCATGGTTCAAGCTTTAACAAGCCGCTCATCTGCGAGTTCAATCATGTCTTAGTTCGCCACATCACATCCTAGGGAATTCATCAATTTAGTATTCAGTACCAATTAACTGTACTGCACAAACTGTCCTGATTTTAGATCATATTAAATTCAAGAGCGAAGCTTAATGTTAGAGCCGCTCTGCCTTCAGCTGCAGCAGTCTGTACAAGGGTCAGATTCATGAGTCTTATTTGCCTTCACAGCAACAACACTTTGTTCTGTCACATTGATATAAAGTGTTGTGCAAACTCGTGCCGATTAGAGTTGGGGTTCTGCGGAAGCTGTCGACAGCATAAAACCGTTGCGATCTTGTCACTCCTGGTCAGGAGATTTTTTTTACTCCGTCAGTCTTCCCCAGAACTCAGCCGTAGGTTGTGGTAAACCTATTACATGTGCTTATGTTCAATCTTTA
>JAVKLF010000083.1:14485489-14496142 GCA_034783495.1 Millerichthys robustus | reverse complement strand
CCGTAGAATAGCAGTTAATTTATTCTTGTATTTCTTATATTTATTCTCTGCATCCAAGGATCTATGGTTTATGAAATACTTTAAATACTAAAGAAACGTTCATGAACAAACTATAAAGTGGCCTGCCTCTTGGCGTGTCATTCTTTTTCTCCTCATGCTGAATTACCATTTTTTTTTTGTGGGTGGGGGGTCTCTCAACTTCTGTCACACAAAAAATGTCCTCAGTTGGTCTATAAAAATGACAGAATATGACTTTTTCGTATTAGCTTCGCAGCCATCTAGAATTTTTGATAAATATTTAGTTAGGAGTTGTACTGAACTACCAGCACACCACTTTAAGCTCAATGTTTAAAGTAAATTCAGTTATGACCACTTTAGAATTAGCTGTGGCGACCATTTTGAATAGTATTCAGCATACATATAGGTGCAGCCAGGGGGCGAAAATTCGGTGGCCTCAGGATTCTGTCTCTGCTATTCGCGGATGATGCAGTCTCGTTGGCGTCATCGTGCCATGATCTTTAGCTCCCACTGGAACGTTTTGCAGCTGAGTGTGAAGTGGCTGGGATGAGGATCAGCACCTCTAAATCTGAGTCCATGGTCCTCAGTCGGAAAAAGGGTGGATTGCTCTCTCCAGGTTGGGGATGAGGTTCTGCCTCAAGTGGAGGAGTTTAAGTAACTTGAGGTATTTTTCACGAGTGAGGGAAGAATGGAACATGAGATTGACAGATGGATCGGTGCAGCTTCTGCAGTTTTGCGGACTCTGTACCGGTCTGTTGTGGTTCAGAGGGAGTTGAGCTGTATAGGGAAGCTCTCTCTTTACTGGTTGGTCTATGTTCCGACCCTCACCTATGGCCACAAATTCTGGGTAGTGACCGAAAGTACGAGATTGCAGATACAGGCGGTCAAAACGAGTATTCTTGGCAAGGGTGGCTGGACTCTCTCTTACGGATAGGGTGAGATGTTCAGCTATCCAGACGAGGCTCAGAGTAGAGCCGCTGCTCCTCCACATCAAGAGGAGTCAGTGGACGCTTCCCTAGGGAGGTGCTCCAGGCATGTCCGACTGGGAGGAGACCTTGGGGAAGACCCAGGACACACTGGAGAGACTTTGTCTCTCGGCTGGCCTGGGAACACCTTGGAATCCTCCCAGAAGAGCTGGCTGGGGAAAGAGAGGTCTTGGCCTCCCTGCTTAAGCTGCTGCTCCCGAGGCCTGATTCGGATTAAGTGGAAGATAATGGTTGGATGGATGGATGGATGGATGGATGGACAAAATACTAATCAGCTGTTGGGGACTGTCCAACTATGGTTTTATGACTGTTGTATCAATCTATGTCTAGTGGTTCATGATTTACTTCAAATAATGTTGAGTTTTGACCAGACTGCTAGCAGTTTTTATTCAACCTGTGTTTTTTTTTTTTAGGTCGTTTATGGCAGGTTACATAGCCATATTATCTCAAATTGCTGTCATCACTCATCACATGCGTAATGTGTGAGGACATTTTGATGTATAATTCGTCTGGGTGCACTTTTCAGTTCAGGCCACAGATAGAAGAATGAAAAGAGATAAAGAGACCCGTTTATAAGTGGAAAATATGTGAGGCCATAATAATGTACAATATGTACTACAGTATTTCCTATATTACTATGTTTTACTGGATGGGAGAATACAGTACATTGTTTTCTTACATGTATATATTCTTCTGAATTAATGATGATTCTGATTTTGAATAGTGGCTGAAGTACAAGAACACAACAAAATAATAAAAAATCACTCACAGCACGGGAGTTCCTTGCCTCTTTCAACACTTGTTTTGCAGCTTGAATTTCCTCCTTCTCTCCAGCGCCACGTAACAAACACACCTGCTGCTGGACGCGCACACACAGGCGCTCCATCACCTCGGGTAATAAACAGGTGGGATTGGTGATAATGTATCAAAAACACTTGTAAAACTGTGGGAAAGGTGCACTCCAATGAGTGCTACCTGTTCAGCAGTGCTGGTGACCAAGCCTTGGTGAAGCCGCAGAGCCTGTCGTTGAGAGAAACGTTGAGTCTGGTTGTTCCTGACCAGAGCACGCTGGATCTGTAGGCCCAGTTAGATAAAAGACAGACCACGAGTCAAAGCCCAATCTAAATCCAGTCGTCGTAAAGCTGATGTTACTCTTCTCTCAGAAAAAGCTTTTCCTGCTCAAACAGTTGACTATTTATAAAAAAAATAGAAGTACAGTGAACCCTCGCTATAACATGGTTCACTTTTCACGGTCTCGCTGTTTCACGGATTTGCGTTGTGCTTTGTGTTCTGCATTCTGATTGGCTAAACAGTCTCTCTGCTTCTTCTCTACCTGTGTGTCAACAACGTTGTGGTTTAATATGTACACGCACGTAAAACAGCTTGCCAAATTTAAATTAATTCTCTTACAATTTCAAGTTTCTCTAAAACCCATAATGTCGACAAAACGTTGCACCGACAAAGGCACTTGCGGTCGGGCCCAAAAGGCATAGGCTACAAACAGCGATGGTGGCATGTCGGTTTATAAGAATCTTTTTGCCCAGAAGAAAAAAAGAGCGACAACAACTACCGATAACTGTTCTTCTCTTGAAAAAACACACCTGTACCTCAGACTTTAGTAGAAAAAAACGCTACAGAGCGGAGTCAGGATGCAGCGGCTCAGTCAGAAGAGTAGTGAAAAAACACCTGAGTCACTGTTTGTCCTACTGTACTTTGTATTGTTTTTCATAATCATTTGTCATTTTCTCCCGTTCTAATCCAATGACTCGGGTCGCGGTGGGGCGCTACTGATCTCCGCAATTTGAAGCCTTCAGTTCGTATCGATGATTAAACAGTAGTTATTTGTAAAAAAAAATACAAACAGTACTTTTATTTGTTAAACAAATGCTTAGGCCCGTAAAAAGGTTTTGTTCTTTGGTTTCACTGTATTATGGAGTATTTTATTGTATAACAGTTAATACCACACCAGGACGGAGGGACAGAATCAAAAACCAGAAACGGGTGGGTAGAGGGGGAAAAGACAGGACAGAGGGCATGAAAATGACAAGACCAGGGGACATAGAACACACAGAAAAGAAAACTAGTAGAAAACAAAACTGGCAGGAGGACCTGGGAAAAACCAAAACAAATCAAACAGAGACAGTTCTGGAGGCTGGCCGGAGGCATGACCTCGATGAGGCAAGAGTTATGGAGGACGGCCGAAGGCGCCACTTTGGTGAGGCAAGAGTTCTGGAGGACGGCCTGGAGCTCGACCACGACCTAACCACAGTTCAGGCAGGCGGCCCGGGCCACAAGTGCGGCCAAGCTACAGTCCAGGCGGTCGGCCGGGGGCTCCACCCTGGCGAAGAGACAGTCCAGGCGGTTGGCTGGGGACTCTGACTCCTTAGCTGGAACTAATGAGAGGCCAGGCGATTAAAAATCAGACAATCCTACTACGGCGGGCGAGGCATCGAACCCCACAGTGATACAGGCGGGGCGAGGAGTCGACCCCCACAGAGACACAGGCGGGTGAGGCGTAGACTCCCACGGAGACACAGGTGGGCAAGGCGTCGACCCCCTCGGAGACGCTGGAGAGCGGTGAGGCATCGTTGACCTCCTCGGAGACACAGGAGTGAAGATGAGACCTGCTGGGCTCAGGTGAGCAGGACCCCTTCGGCTCGGGTGAGCAGGGCCCTTTCGGCTCGGGCGAGCAGAGCCGGTGAATGGTCCGGGAGGCGGCAGAAGAAGTTTGTATAAAACTAGTCTGCGTTGGACCACCTCCCTTAACATCCTCCCCATCCCCGAATAGACCTGGATATCCGGATACTTAAGAAAGACATCCACAAACTCGTTGGTGGCCACATAACAAAGCCACCAGTCCATGGACGTCTTCCCCAGGTCTAGGTACCTCCGGGTGATCTCCTGAATCTCAGGGGACCTCCAGGGCGAACACCTCCTCTCCGTACGCTGAGTCCAGTATTGGTTGGTTCATTCTATCAGGACCGGGTGCTAGAGGTGGTGAGGACTTAAGTGCAGACAAAGAGACACTGAGGGCAAACATTTAAAGGAAAAGGCTGACGAGGTAAATCACAAAAACCTGGGGCAAAAACATGGGGAACAGCTGGCAGGGCAGAAACCATCAGACACATACACACACCAAGACCAGAGACATGTGGAAACAGATCATTATATGTTAGGTTTCACACTGCATTTTCACAAAAATGCTACATTTTCTAGTTATATCTTACCTGCTGCAGATGGCTTTTTGAATCTCAATTTGGAGGAATATTTTATTTTGACCTGATTGATGAGCTAAGGGCTAGTCAGCAGCCTTAAAACAAGATATTGTTGCCAGAACAGCCAGGATTTACACAAACAAATGGCTATCTACATAAAACTGTACAGACAATAATATTATTCAAAACTGATGGAAATGTAAATGAATATAAAACAGTTTTTGCATGAATCATCATAAGTTTGGTTTTAAGACAATTTTCTTTGGTCTTACACCTATAGTCAGGATGGCCGTTAATACATTAGGTCTGCCTAGTTTAAACTCTATTTGTCCAAACTGAGGCCAACTAAAACATGTGCATAATATTTGTACAGTACTGCACTACACTTAATTTAACATTGGTCTAATTTGGCTAAAAATCCACTTTCTGATGTTTACTGCTTATGTGTCATCCTATAATTTTGTGAATGACTGAACTGTTTCCAGATTATTGTGTATCCAGGGCAAACAGCCAAACTCTTCTTTTTATTTTGCCTGTCCTATCCAGCATATATGCATTCAGTAAGATAAAACTGTAAACTTTCCCAATGTCTTGACAGTTTTACTCTACAACAGGAGGGTTTGAAATAATCCTCCCGTTGATACCTTTATTTTTTGAAGTCACCGGATAGAATTTTACAAAGAATTTTGGCCTATTTTAAAATCGCTCTTCTTTAGGATGTTTGTTATCGTAGAGAGATCCTCCCCTAGGAGTGCTGTGGCATGTCTGCCTCTGTGGGGCCCTGGCGCCCCTCTCCTTGTGTCTGTTGGGTTTCTTGGCCCTAAGGCTGTACGGGTGCCTGGTGGGTGGGCTGTTGGGCTGGGGCTCCTTGGCCGTGGGGTTGTGCTTGGGTGGTTCTAGATCTCCCTGGGCTTCCTGTTGCATCTCCCCTGACCAGGAGTTGGTTTCCCGGTGTCCCACTTCTGTTTCTGCCTCCGGATGCTCGTTGTGGTCTTTCTGTAGTGTGGGCATGTCTACCGTGACTTCGGGTTTGTGGGGCCCCCTGCTGGGCTGGGTCTGACTCTACTCACTTGATGTTGCTGGGGGACGGTATGACCCCGGTGGTACTACCCATAAAAACTAAACAAGAAACCTCTGCCCCTTTCCCATGCATAAGCATGAATGCACGTCCACGTCAGATCACCTGCCTCATCATGTGTGCACACGTATCACACACTTGTGTCACTTATTTGTATGCATGCTGTATTACACACAACCTAAGTTTAAATATTAGTGGCTCTTGTTGATCTGTTTCTGATTATATAATTAACAATCAATTTGTAACTTTTCGTAACTTATTTGTTTTTATTATGTACTGTACTTTGTATACCGACTCTCGGTTCCTGTTTCTGTTGCTGCTGTTGTTGTTGTTGTTTTGTATCTGTCCATCCCCCTCCCCCCCTTTTGTCCCTTCCTTTTGTGTCCCCCTCAGTCTTCACTGTCCCATGACTTCAAACAATAAAGGCATCAACAGGAGCCATTAAAAACTCTTAGTTATCTAAAATTTTGGACAAATACAACCATTCGAGAGTTGAACTACTTTGGAATACAGTTCATGCATAAAAAAACATCCGTTTCTTTTGTTTCACAAATTAAAAAGCCACTTCATGTTTTTTTTTCAGTGAGTTCTTGATCATTTTTTCTGACTGTGAAAATTGCATAGATTCCAACCTTTGTCAGGGCCTGCTCTGTCTTGTCCGGAGCAGTGCGGTGCGCCTGGCTGATGTCACTGAGGGGTAGAGGCATGTACTGCAAGGTGAAATTACTAAGAAAAAAAAAAGAGCAAAACATGATGGAAGGGACAGTTTATTAAAGGAGATAGAACCAAATTAAAAAGGGAAATTAAAGAGAGTTACACATTTCATTACTAATAAAGGTTAACACCCCTGCTGGAAAGGTACCATACATCCATCAATCTATCCATCCATCATCTTAACCTGCTTCTTCCTTTCAGGGTCACTGGTGCCCATATCCAGCAGTCACAGTGCGAGGGGTGTGGCTAACCTGGACAGGTCTCCAGTCCATCACAGAGACACATAGAGGCAAACGAGACAAACAACCATTCACTCTCTCACTCACACCCTAGGGACAATTTAGAGTTACCAATTAGCCTCACATGCATTGAAAGGTATGCACAGAAATGTCTCCGGCTGGGATTCAGTCTAGTGACCTTGCTGGGAGGCAACAGCTCTACCAACTGAGCCACTGTGCCACCCTAACAGAACAAGTTAAATATTAATATTCTTACTGTTCAAGGGCTCTGGCCACATCTAGAAATCCTGCAGCTGAAGTGTTGTTACGATCCCACATCACACTCCTGCAAGGGGTATTACAGAAAATACAAATCTCCGAAGAATGCAGAGTCTGTTGCTGAAAACACACAAATAACTTTAATGTGTGAATGCTGAATCAGCTGACTCAATTTTGACTCTGTTTACAAAATGTTTTTGTATGCTTTTAACCAGTGGTTTCTCTTTGGGTTATGAGAAAATGTCTCCTGCCGTCATTTTGTCTGCCGTTTTTGTTGCTGTAGTTAAGCTTCCACAATTCTGGCAGCAGGGCTATGGCTGCAGCATGTAGCGGCCCAGTTTCAACTTTGCAGGATCACGACAAACAACACCAAATACTTTCATTTTGTTGCGACATTGAATTCTGTTTCCACTCACTGTCTGTTGGGGCTACTGTGAGACCCGTTGAGCACTAACAAATAATATGGCTCACTCAAGGAAAATTTGCTGAGGCAACTTTTGATCACCAAGCAAACCGATTGATGGTTGTCCCTGAATGGTTTGCAACAGGGAAACAAAAGGACAGGTGCTTGCTAGCAGCAGTGTGTGCTGCTTTTCATCATGGATGAGGTTTCTGGACGACGGTCTTTACTTGTGGACTGAGGTGAACAGCAGAGCATAAAGTTGGTTCTGGTTTCAGATATGTTGTGTCAGAGTCATGGAACCCCCAATGGACACTGCTAATGGCACACTCATTCCCACCTTTGGATCAAGGTTGGTGACTGTGTGTTTCAATAAACATCAGTTTAGCTGGGACTTTATAATAGCTACTGTGACAGTGCCTATTCTGGGTGCTGATTTTTTTGTGTGCTTTCAGGTTATTAGTGGATGTTGCTAATAGCTGCGTGATCTATGCTGTGTCTTTAGATACATAACCCTGTAAGCTTGGGGTCCCAGCCATCAATTCCTCACTATCAGGCTTGCCACAGATGATGAGTACCGTATTAGTGTTTGTTGGCTGAGTTTTCTACTCTCACGGTCCCCACCTTTTCTGTGAGTGTAGCAAAACATGGGGTGGAACATTATATCCCTACTGTGGGTCAGCTGGCATTTGCACGGGTGCTACAACTAGGTGCCACTAAGAGGACCATAGCAAAGGAGAAGTTTGCCAACATGAAGCACCTCTGCATTGTATGACACTATTGGAATCTGTGGGCATCTCCTTTGCACATGGTTCCCAAGGCCAACTTGGACTGGTGACCCTGCAGGGATTTTTTGCGCCATAATAATGCAAATAATTATGAGAGGCACCCAGTCACTCACATTCAGGATTTTTCTGCCCATCTAGTTGGGGCATTGTTTTTTCAAAGGTGGATTAAGGGCTACCATCAGGTCCCTGTTCATCTGTCAGACATGCCCAAAACCAACATTATCACTCCTTTCGGTCTATTTGAGTTTTTAAGGATGCTGTTTCAGCCTCAAAGGCATGGCACAGTTGTTTCAATTACGTATGGACTCTGCCCTGCAAGGTATGCCAATTATTATTTGTCTGTTTGGACGACATGGTGGCTAGAATTTGTATGCTCAGATCTGGCGGAAAAAAACAGGAACTTGGCAGTTTGGATTTGCCTTCAAGAAGTTCCAGCAAGACTTTCAAGGCAGATGGAAAACTAAGAGTCGGCCTAACCCCCAATAAATTGGTTTTTATCTTAATCTGGCTCCCCTACTCAGCCTTGATGGCTGGTTATCTTCATTACCTCCTGGAGTTTATGTAAACAGAAGCTATGCTCCTTATGCCCCCTCTCTTCCCTGAAGACATCTGTAGAAGTGCTCAGAACTGAATGGCATGTTTGATAAACATTCCATCCTACTATCAAGAACAATGGCCCTTTGAGACAGTACTCAGACTTACTTCACACACATACTTATGCACACATACTTGCTCATAGATAAAAAAATGCACCCCTACATACCGTCTCCACATTTCCCCTGCAAGATGTTGTTTTGTATATGTGGCTTCTTTGTGCTGCCCTCCCCTTAATGTGGTATCTTTTTCTTCTCTTTGAGTGGTTAGGGGAGTCATCCTGTGACTGGTGGGTTGCTGGCTCGATTCCCTGTCCCATCTTTCTCAGTTGTTGTGTCCATGGGCAAGACACTTTACCCACCTTGCCCACTGGTGGTGCTCAGAGGGAACGATGACGCCAGAGTGTAACAGCCTCACCTCTGTCAGTCTGCCCCAGGACAGCTGCAGCTTCAATGTAGCTTACCAACATCAGTGTGTGAATGTGGTTTTTTCTTTTCTTTTTTGGAATGTAAGGTGACCTTGAGTGTCTAGAAAGGCACCTATAAGTGAAATGCATTATTATTAATGCCAGTTCAGTCTGTCACCTCAAGGGGTGGTTCACGTACTGACCAAGGTTGAAGCAGTACCAGTTTTTTCTCGCCCTTTCTCAACAAAACCCCTGCAGGAGTTTTTGGGGATGGAGAACTTTTGTACCCATTTTAACCCACAGCCTGTACTCCTGTATGAAGCAATAACAGGCAAGAAATGGGACCAACAGGCACAGTGGCACCTTTCTGCCATTCAGAGTTCATGATGGACATTCAGTAAGTGGCCTGCGAAATTAATCTGGTGGCTGACTGTGCAGAGCACAGGTTGCTTCTGTGCATTTGAGCATGGATTACCTTGCCATAGTTGCAGACCAGCTTACAGACCCAGGGATTCTGGCATCTAAGGCGACTGAAACCAATATGAATTTAGAGGTCTCCTTTCATGGCTGTGGTGCAACTATCCTTTGTGTGTGAGGTTTGTCAGCAGAAGAACCCAGGGTCAGGCAGGGCTTGGAGATCAAAAATAATCAAAAGTTTGATTTACAAGATGCACTTCCGGTGCAGCAGATCTAACTCACAAAAAATTCAGGGAAGATAAATCACATGGCCGGGGAGGACAGCATGATGATCTGACAACCACTGAGAACACGAGAGAGAATATAAGGACCAACTAATGAGGCTTAATAAGAAACACCTGGGGAGGACAGACAGGTGAGTGTGGGCAGGGCTGGAACAGAGACTGACAGCAGAACAGGATAAATAAACATGGGTTCTCAAAGCAAATACTAAACAGAAAGTACACAGATGATGATGTTGCAATGTCTCAACTGACACACCTCGGCTTTTGGTTCCTGCTGCCTGGAATTGGTGAGTTCTTGATGTGGTTCATTCCCTTCCTCAGCCGTACAGCTGCGGCCAGCCCGCAGTTCTCTTGCCCAACATTACTGTTTTTCCCCATGCTGCTGAGTTGTCACCCTTGAGTGGGTGGTTTAGCTGTGGTCAGTGTGGTGTGCTACCCTCACAGACTTGCAGCCATGAAGAGCAGCCTTCCATTAGGGTTTGAAGCTAGGTTTGGTCATTTTGGAAAGCTAGAAAGATTTGCAAGCAGCAGCTCCTCTAAGCTTCACCAACTCCTCCCCCTACCATCAGCGCTCCATTCTAAGCCACGCCCCCACCACAAACTTGAATGCACATCTAACCAAAACTCAGCTGAGCAAAGGACAGCTGACGTGACAACGTGTAATGTTTCATGAAAATATCAAATCTCCCCAAAAGCAAAATCAATAATTACCTGTCCAACAGAAAAATATCAACCGTCACATTGCTTCTCAGGCCCTTCTGGTGCTTAAACTGTTTCCACTACTCCAAGTTTTAAATATTTCTGGCATCGGTGAAATGTGATTAGTGAGCACAGCGAAGAAGAGGGACAGAGGGGGGTGTGACCAGGATTAGAAATGATAACATCTGACTAATCCCATCTGGCATAAACACATCTGACCAATCCCATCTGACCAATTCCATTTCTCATTAAGATATCTGACCATTCTCATCTGACATTATGATATCTGACCAATCCCATCTGACATACAGGCATCTGTCGAATCCCATCTGACATAAAAACATCTGACCAATCTCACCTGACATGAAGACATCTGACCAATTCCATCTGATCAATCCCATTTGGTATTAACACATCTGACCAACTCCATTTGTCAAGAAGACATCTGACCATTGTCATCTGATATGAAGATATCTGATTAATCCCATCTGCCCAATCCTGTTTGACAAGAAGACATCTCACTTAAAGACATCTAACCACTCCCACTTGACATGAAG
>JAVKLF010000083.1:14469136-14485389 GCA_034783495.1 Millerichthys robustus | reverse complement strand
TAACCACTCCCACTTGACATGAAGACATCTGACCAATCCCTTCTGACAAGAACACATCTGTCCATTCACATCTGACAATAATGGATCTGACCTGTCCCATCTGACATGAAGACACCTGACCGATCCCAACTGACATAAAGGCATCTGACCAATCTCATCTGTAAATAATGTATCTGACTAATCCCATTTGATAGGAAGACATCTGACATGACGACATCTGATCAATCTCATCAGACATTAAGTCATCTGACCAATCCCATCTGACATGCAGGCCTCTGACTAATCCCATCTGACACGAAGACATCTGACCAGTCCCATCTGACAATAATTGATCTGACCTGTCCCATCTGACATGAAGACACCTGACCGATCCCAACTGACATGAAGACATCTGACATGAAGACATCTGACATAAAGATGTCTAACCAATCTCATCTGTAAATAATGTATTTGACCAATCCCATTTGATAGGAAGACATCTGACATGACAACATCTGATCAATCTCATCAGACATTAAGGCATCTGACCAATCCCATCTGACATGCAGGCCTCTGACTAATCCCATCTGACACAAAGACATCTGACCAGTCCCATCTGACAATAATGGATCTGACCAATCCCAACTGACATAAAGGCATCTGACCTCTCCCATCTGACATAAGGGCATCTAACTAATTCCATCTGACATAAAGAATCAGACCATAAACATCTGACACAAAGACATTTGATCAATCCCATCTGCCCAATCCTATCTGACAAGAAGACATCTAACCACTCCCACTTGACATGAAGACATCTGACCAATCCCTTCTGACAAGAACACTTCTGTCCATTCACATATGACATGAAGACATCTGACATGAAGAAATCTATCCAATCCCATCTGACAATGGACCTAACCAATCCCATCTGACGAGAAGACATCTGACAAGTTCCATCTGACATGAAGACATCTGATCAATCGCATCTGACAAGAACGCATCTGTCCATTCACATCTGACATGCAGATATCTGACATGAAGACATCTATCCAATCCTACCTGACATGAAAACATCTGACCAATCCCATCTGGCCAATCCCATCTGACATGAAGACATCTGACATGACGACATCTGATCAATCTAATCAGACATTAAGGCACCTGACCAATCCCATCTGACATGAAGACATCTGATCAAACCCATCTGACATAAAAACATCTGACCAATCCCATCTGACATGAAGACATCTGACACGAAGACATCTGACCAGTCCCATCTGACAATATTGGATCTGACCTGTCCAATCTGACGTGAAGACACCTGACCTATCCCAACTGACATAAAGACATCTGACCAATCCCATCTGACATGAAGGCATCTAACTAATTCCATCAGACATAAAGAATCAGACCATACACATCTGACACAAAGACATCTGATCAATCCCATCTGCCCAATCCTATCTGACAAGAAGACATCTCACTTAAAGTCATCTAAACACTCCCACTTGACATGAAGACATCTGACCAATCCCTTCTGACAAGAACACATCTGCCCATTCACATCTGACATGAAGACATCTGAACAATCCCATCTGGCCAATCCCAACTGACATTAAGACATCTGACATGACGACATCTGATCAATCTAATCAGACATTAAGGCCCCTGACCAATCCCATCTGACATGCAGGCCTCTGACTAATCCTATCTGGCATGAAGACATCTGTCCAGTCATTTTTGACATGAAGACATATGACCACTCCCTGCAGACATGAACACGACTGACCATTTACTACTGACATAAAGACATCTGACCAATCCTATCTGACATGAAGACATTTGACATGAAGACATCTGTCCAATCCTTTTTGACATGAAGACATCTGACCACTCCCTGCAGACATGAACACATCTGACCATTTACATCTGACATGACGACATCTGACATGAAAACTTCTGACTAACCCCATCTGACATAAAGAGATCTGATCCATTACATCTGACAAGAACGCATCTTTCTATTCACATCTGACATGCAGATATTGTCAGGTAGGACGTGGAAAAAACCCAGGGCGCAGGCAGAACTCGAAAGGTGTAACAGAAAGCTTTAATAATAAAACAATGAGCTGTTGAGGCAGCTTCCAAAACTCACGTAGAGCAGGTTTCTCGGAATGACAAGCAACAGGCAACACTGGCACGGAGGACGGGACAGAAACATGAGCCAAAACATCAAACAGAAACAAACAGAAACAATGAACCGACCAAGGACTGAACACTAGACACAGAATATAAAGCAAACTAATTACGAACAACAAGGAACACCTGACGGAGACACAAGAGGAATCAGGTGAGCAGGGGCGGGGCTGGAACAGGGAAGAAACACAGGGAAACACCAAACACTAAAAATCTAGGACAAAAACACAGAATGTGACAGATATCTGACATGAAGACATCTATCCAATCCTAACTGACATGAAGACAACTGATCAATCCCATCTGGCCAAAGCATTCTGACTAACACCATCTGACATGAAGGCATCTGACCTCTCCTATCTGAAATGAAGGCTACTGAGCAATCCTATCTGATATACCCCATCTGACATAAAGACATCTGATCAATCCCATCGGACAAGAACACATCTGTCCATTCACATCTGACCTGAAGACATCTAAAATGAAGACATCTATCCAATCCCATCTGACATGAAGACATCTGACCAATCCCATCTGGCCAATCCCATCTGACATGAAGACATCTGACATAAAGACATCTAACCAATCTCATCTGACATTAATGGATCTGACCAATCCCATCTGACGGGAAGACATCTGACAAGTTCCATCTGACATAAAGACATCTGTTCAATCCCATCTGACAAAAAGACATCTGACCAATCACGTCTGACATGAGGGCATCTGACCAATCTAATCTGACATGAAGGAATCACACCAATCCCATCTGACATAAAGACATCTGACCCATTACATCCTACAAAAAGACATCTGATCAATCTCAACTGACCAAACTTATCGGACATGAAGACATCTGACCAATCCCATCTGACATAAACACATCTGACCAACTACATTTGACATAAATAAATTTGACCAATTACATCTGACACAAATAAATCTGACCAATCCCATCTGTCCATTCACATCTGACACGAAGACATCTAATTAATCCCATCTGACCATTCACTGGCATAAAGACATCTGACAAGAAGACAACTGACCAATACCACCTGGCCAATCCCATTTGATAGGAAGACATCTGACATGACGACATCTGACCAATCTCAGCAGACATTAAGGCATCTGACCAATCCCACCTAACACGCAGGCCTCTGACCAATCCCATCTGACATGAAGACATTTGACATAAAGAAATCTGTCAAATCCTTTTTGACTTGAAGACATCTGACCACTCCCTGCAGACATGAACACATTTGACCATTTACATCTGACATGAAGTTATCTAACCAATCTCATCTGACAATAATAGATCTGATCAATCCCATCTGACTCGAAGACATCTGACCAGTCCCATCTGACATAAAGACATCTGACCAATCTTATCTGACATTTATGGATCTGACCAATCCCATCTGACATAAAGGAATCTGACCAATCCCATGTGACATGACCCGACCCCAGATAAGCTGAAGAAGATGGATGGATGGATAAAGACATCTGACCATTAACATCTGGCACAAAGACATCTGATCAAGCCCATCTGCCCAATCCTATCTGACAAGAAGACATCTGACTTAAATACATCTAACCACTCCCACTTGACATGAAGACATCTGACCAATCCCATCTGACATGACAACATCTGACCAATCTCATCAGACATTTAGGCATCTGTACAATCCCATCTGACATGCAGGCCTCTGACCAATCCCATCTGACATGAAGACATTTGACATGAAGACATGTGTCCAATCCTTTTTGACATGAAGACATCTGACCACTCCCTGCAGACATGAACACATCTGACCATTTGCAACTGACATGAAGACATCTCACCAATTCCATCTGATCAATCCCATCTGACTCGAAGACATCTGACCAATCCCTTCTGACATAAAGACACCTGACCAACCACATATGACATGAAGGCATCTGATCAATCCTATCTGACAAGAACACATCTGTCCATTCACATCTGACATGAAGACATCTATCCAATCCTATCTGACATAAAAACAACTGACCAATCCCATTTGGGCAATCCCATCTGCCATGAAGACATCTGACATAAAGACATCTAACCAATCTTATCTGACATTTATAGATCTGACCAATCCCATCTGATGTGAAAACATGTGACAAGTTCCATCTGATATAAAAACATCTGATCAATTTAATCTGACACAAAGAATTTTGACCAATCCTATCTAACATGAAGACATCTGACATAAAGACACCTGACCAATCCCATTTCACATGAATACATTTTACCAATCCCATCTGACAAGAACACATCTGACCATTCACATCTGACATAAAGACATCTATCCAATCCCATTTGACATGAAGATAACGGACCAATCCCATCTGGCCAATCCCTTCTGACTAATACCCACTGACATGAAGGCCTGTCACTAATCCTATCTGACATGAAGGCTACTGACCAATCCCATCTGACATAATTACATCTGATCAATCCCATCTGACATGTTACATCTGACCATTCCCATTTGACATGAAAACATCTGACCAATCCCATCTGACATGAAACGATCTGACATTAAGACATCTGACCAATTCCATCTGACATGAAGACATTTGACATGAAAACATCTGACCAATACCGTCTGGCCAATCCCATCTCACCAATCCCATCTGACCAATCCCATCCTACATGTAGACATTATATCATTAAAACATTTGTCCAATCCCTTTTGACATTAAGACAACAGACCAATTACATCTGACATGAAGACATCTGTCCAATCCCATCTGACATGATGTCCAAACTCATCTGACATGAAGACATCTGACCAATCTTATCTGGCCAATCCCATCTGAACAATCCCATCTAGCCAATCCCATTTGACCAATTCCATCTGACATGAAGACATCTGACCAATCTCATCTGACATAAAGACATCTGACTAATCCCATCTGACATGAAAACATCTGACCAATCCCTTCTGACATGAAACGATCTGACATCAAGATATCTGACCAATTCCACCTGACATGAAGACATTTGACATGAAGACATCTGACCAATCCCATCCAATATGTAGACATTATATCATTAAAACATCTGTCCAATCCCTTTTGACATTAAGACAACAGACCATTTACATCTGACATGAAGACATCTGTCCAATCCCATCTGACATGATGTCCAATCTCATCTGACATGAAGACATCTGACCAATCTTATCTGGCCAATTCCATCTGAACAATCCCATCTGGCCAATCTCATCTGACCAATTCCATCTGACATGAAGACATCTGACCAATCCCATTTGACATAAAAAACATCTGAACAATCCCACCTGACATGAAGATATCTCACCAATCCAATCTGTCCAATCCCATCTGACATGAAGACATCTCACCAATCCAATCTGGCAAATCCCATCTGACATGAAGGCCTCTGACCAGTCCAATCTGTCATAAAGACCTCTGACATGTCCCATCTGACATGAAGACATTTTTCCAATTCTATCTGACATGAAGGCATTTGACCAATCCCATGTGACATAATCACATCTGACCATTCACATCTGACATGAAGAAGTCTGACATGAAGACATCTGAGTAACCCTTGCAATTTGGACCTACTGGCAGGGATTAGTCAGTTTTTGCAGTTGTGCAGGGGTCAGTGTGGGGGACATTTACATAATTTTTTACATCCAAAGGTAGGCTCCTAATGGTTAAGAGAGCAGAAATGCTTGATGGTGAGATGGAAGAGAGACCATACTGTTGGAACTCATCATTCCTACGGTTTTTGTTGTAAGTATTTTTTATTCAAAGCATAACTTAAAACCTTTTTTTCTCTTTGTGCTGATTTCCACTAGCTTTTGTTTTGTTAATTGCAGCTTGTGTTCTGCTAGGTTTTGCCTCTGTTCTGATGCTTTATAATTTAACAATGCAGTTTTTGTTTCTTCTGCAAATTTCAGCAAAGTCATGGCATCACTCAGTGTTCACACCGCTTTGTCACACAGAACAATTCTTTCCTTCACCTGAGAGTTGTATTGATCTGCAGAGCCTTGCTAAGCATCTTGGCTCCGATGTCGTCCAAACTGTTTCCACTCAGGTCTACTTTCCTCAGGCAGGTGTTGCTGCCCAGAGCATTGACCAGCACTGTGCCCCGAGAGCGCAGACGTGACTCACACAGAGACAGCGACTGCAGGCCCTACAGGAGCAAAAAGAGTGGGCAAGACAAAATTATGTGTGAGATGGTGGAGTACATTAAACATGAAGCTGAAAGGAAAAACAAGGGACGTCTCAGTGATAATGTACAGAAGGTGAGTTTACTACGTATCAAAGCGACAGCTGGTGATTAGAACTTTACATGTTGCAGGTGTAACTACGATCACATTTAAGAAGAACCAGAACCATTTCAGAAAAGACCCAGTTCACAGGCAGAGCTTTTTACTGACAGTTTAATCAGAAACTGAACTCATCCCTGTTCCGAAGCAGCAGGTGATGAGTTCAGTCTCTGTTACAATGGTGATCTAAATAAATACTTTTCTGTGAGTCTGAAAACTCAAACTTTCAGATCAACATAGCAGCTAAACTGTAATCTGTGTGACCCAGTCCACTGGTGGCCCAGTCCTCTTGTGGTCCACTGAGTAGGCATCAGAACCTCATGATACCTGAACTTCTTAATAAAAGTGACAAATATTCGAACCTTCTACTGTTGTAAAATGGTGTTCATATTGTCTTTTGTTTCTGGGAGCTAGAAGTGTCCCACTGTAGACCCAACAATAAACTGATATAAAGCTAGAGCAGGGCAGCTCAATGAAGAGCTTTTCTACTAGCTGCTTTAGGCTTTCTTCAACATGTTTAGTTATTAAACAAATTGAGTTCTAAGAAATTACATTTAAAAATTGTTAAGAAAAACTTCATTTTGTCATTTTGTGGATGCACCTCAGGAGAGAAGCTTTCTTGCTCTGGAAAGTAACACAGTAGCTTTGACTCAAAGTAAATACTTATTATTTTCTCTTTCTTGAGTAGACTTTTACACAAGTTTTTTTCAGCTTAAGCAAAATTTCAACAAAGTAACTGTACTTTCACTTTAGTTTTGAATTTTAGTACTTTTTCCTACTTTGTGCCAATATAGAAGCTTTGAAGTGCTCAGTTCATGATTTCAAATTCAAGCATGGCAGCTTTGAGTGAAAGAAAACAACAAATAGGTAGCTGAATCAGGAATAGTTCTGGGACTGTAGTGGTAGTGGGACATCATTAGATTTGAATGAAATTTCCTTCCTTACAACACGAGGATTTGCTAGAAAGCCCCACCTTCTTTGGATCTCGATAACTGAGACACACTTCACAGTAGAAACATTATTCAAAGTTTTAACATTAAAAGACAAAGAAAGATAACAAAGGAAAACAAGGTAAAAAAAAAGTTTTAACATTACACAGAAAATTGGACTTTACATGACTGAACCAACATTTTAAAATCTTCACTTTAAGCTGATAATAGTAGGTTCATTTAAATGGTTTTTACACATTTTTCATATGAAATGTTTGACAAACACTAAATTATCAGCTTTCTAAAGTTTCTAAACTTTTGCTTTGTACACCCATAACCTTTTGTTAATAAATAAACAAAATATAAATCAAAATGCACACATTTTTGTCTTCTATCACCCAATGTGTCTCTCACTGCTGTGTCTCTTACTGCTGTGTGTCTTTCTTATTGCTGTGTGTGTTTATCGTTGGGTGTTTCTTACTGTTGTGTGTCTGTTTTTGCTGTGTGTCTCTTACTGCTGTGTGTCTCCTACTGCTGTGTGTTTCTTTTTGCTGTGTGTCTGTTTTTGCTGTGTGTTTCTTACTGCTGTGTGTCTCTTACTGCTGTATCTCTCTTATTGCTGTGTGTCTGTTTTTGCTGTGGGTCTTTACTGTTGTGTATCTCTTACTGTTGTGTGTCTCTCACTGCTGTGGCTTTTGCAATGTGTGGATACAATTGTTCATCAACCTTAACTTTTTCATTTTCTCTTTAAAACTGAGAGGGAATGGTCTTTTAAACTTGTCCTATTTTTGACATAAAACCCTGGTAAAGAAGAAGAACTCACACATTCCTCCTCCTGTATGAGCTGAACCAGCTTCTGTAAGACTCCATCAAGAACCCTGCAGAGACAAACCGTGGAGACAATAGAGTTATGTCTGGTGTCAGCTATTTCCTGTTGCAAGTGCCCTCAAACACATGCGTTCACACACACGCACGAGCGCGCGCACACACACACACACACACACAAAGTCATGTAGTGGTATCTTTGTGAGGACTTACCGTTGACTTCCATTAATTTCTACAGCCTAACCCTGACCCCTGACCCTAAACCTAACTCCACAGGTACACACCTGACCCTAACCCTGACCTAAACTTAGTTCATACCTGAGCCCTAAACCCTAACCCCTGACCCACAGATGGCATTTTCCCTTGTGTGGACTAGGCAAAATGTCCTCACAAAAGCAAAATGTCCACACAAGTATAGCACAGTGTCAAAAAATGACTTCACAAGGGTAGTTAAACATGCCCACACACACAGTGTGGACAGAAGTACCATTACAGAATGACGGCAGGACCTGCTTTTGATGTTGAAGTTCTTGCCAATATGAAGGTGTTTTAAGGAGGGGTGTCTTGAGAGTGCAGGAAGAACTGTGAGCAAATCTGCATCCAGACCTGTCAACACACACATTTGCAGCTTCGTTATTATTAGCAACTCACTCAGACCTTGTTCAGACAGATCTCTGGAATTGTCTGAAATGTCTGGAAATGTTGATTGTGGCAAATAAACATGAAAAAAATATTTACATGCATATCTGCTTTAGTTTCTATACCAGGCAGGGCTGCCAAATAGCAAATTGTGAACTGCCACATTAAATGATTGTATTTTAACCCAAATTCTCGTAGATCCTGTGTGTAGACGGAGGCACTTTTTTGAATGGAGGAGGTGGTAAAATGATATGTGTTGTGACTGACGAGCACGTAACAGTAATTATACCTGAAAACACTGATACCAGGAGCCTTAAAAATCAAAGAGAGCTCAGCTTTTATTCTGAAAGTTGGGGTATGAAATGAAAGTGGAAAAGTATGTATACACAGAAATATTCAGATGTATCAAATCATGCACACGCATGTTACTTTCATTCATACACTGTGGAACTGAGCACACTTAAGACTCCTCCCATTTACCTATTTTCGATTTAGATGTTTGAGGGAACTTGTGTCAACTCAACCAGAATTTGGGAGCAACTTTAGATTGTGTTAGTTAGTAAGTTAAATAGATGCAAATCTGTCCAGCCTGTCGTTCTCCTCTCTGCACGATCAAAAACGAGTTCTAGATGCAGGAAAATGATGAATTAAATGAAAGAGAAAAATTCTCTGACCCTTAAGTGGGGTATATAGATGTGTTGGCCACACAGAAAGAATGAGTAGAAATACGTGTGTGTGTGTGCATGTAGCTGCCGCCATGTTCTATTGGCTGAGGCTGAGACATTTCCAACTTTACACATCTTTAATGAATTACTTCGGTCTTCAATAAAACTCAGCGTCGCGTAAACTGGGCCTCAAGGTCACAGCAGTGTGTTCTGGTACCATTGTCAGAGATATCCAGAGTGGCGATGGTGGAGACCCTGGGGAAGAGTTCCTGGATGACAGCAGCTCCTGCAGACCTCAGCTGAAGGGACAGATGAAACAGAGGAGGAACAACTAAGGTGTGTACAGACGTGAATCAGAGCCATCTCAGGTCCAGTATTTGGGGTATTAGTTTGTTTTACTACAGCAGCTTGTTACAGTAAACTTTGCTCTGCAGTGGAACATGTTATGCTGCTATTACATGTAGCAATTTAGTCTGTCCTAGTATACTGTATCACAGAAGTTCAATCATCATTAAACGCCAAAGCGTTTAATGATAAAGAGGGCACCAAAGAGAAACAGTTTGATCTAAATTAATGACTCACTTGTCAAGTTTATTACTGTTAAAACTGGCAAGTTAAATAAAAAGTTGCACTAGAGGGCAACTACATCCTATTGCACTGGTTTTAAAGCAAATACTGTACATGCAGAAAGATTGAAACAGAAGAGTGACTGAGCTGTAATCAGTTTTAAATGATCATCATTTAGAAACATAGTCATGGTTTAAGCAGCAGACAAGTTCAAATCTAATATTTTCATTCCCCCAAATCAAAATTTTATTTAAAGCTTCCCACCGTTCCCTGTTGTTAGCTGAGTGACACTTTTTCTAATGCTGAGCAGCAAGTTTCACATTAAATACACTTGTTAAAATATTAATTATAATTTTTTTAAGTAAATTTCACTGCCTGTCAGCAAGTTCATTTCTTCTAAGACTATTCTCAGCAGGAAGTTAAAGTTTAAAAGGAAAAATTAAAAGTACATCCCTGAATTTTCTACATTCTGCAGAAGGAAGGACACAACTCCACCTAATGCTTTAATATATCCGACTACATATCAGCAACATGCTTTATTATAGAAAAAAGATGGATGGATGATGGAAGTTCGAAGCAGTAGGTGCAGTGGCACTCATCAAATCTTTTTCAGGAACTTTCTAGTTATAAATCTTTTTTGCTGTTGTTGCAGTAAATTGTATTTGACTGTGAGCAGTTCAGAAGCAGGTGATCTCCTGCAGCTTCTTGACCTCTGGTGTGGCGCTGCTGCTGTTTGTGGAATAAAAACTACAGATGAACAGAAAGAAAGTCTCACCTCACAGCTGCTGAGGTCCAGGTGAAGATCAGTGATATGAGGATTGGAGGTCAACCCACTGAGGACAGCCCTGTGGAGAGAAAAAAAAGAGATAAAATGATTAAAACCTCATTTTTTCTTCCAGTGTTGAGGAGTTAAGATGAGGACAGAAGAATAGAAGGAGAGATGTCTAGTACCTCAGGACATCAGGGGGCAGCTTCATAGTGGCGAGGCTGACATGAGTGAGGCTGAAGGCTGAGCTGAAGAACTGACGGAACAACGGCAGCGTGTCCTTCACTTTCCTGTTAGGTGAGGGAGAAGCACAGGGATGAAAGAGCGAGACTGCGGGGGACAGGACATGGTCCACAGTGTGGGGACAAGATGAGCTCAGTCACACACAACAGATCATGTCTTATTGTCCGTGACATGCTAAATAGCAAAGAATGAGAAATATAACCGCAGCACAGAGGGGCAAAAATGGAGTTGGATATGTTTAAATAGTCATGTGGAGAGTTTTACAAGACACCCACCAACAGATCAAGGACAAAATGTTTCTCTAATGTTACTTGAAACAAGACAGGATGTGAAATTATCTAAAAGGAACAAAAACTGAGTGGATAGATCATGAGGAAAAATAAAGTATTTATAGTGAAATGGACAATCCATCTCTCCAGATGTGACAATGGAGCTGTCTTTATTGTTTAGGTAATCTTAAAGATATGACTAACCTGTGTGAGAAAGTATTTTTGGAAAGATTCAGAAAGGAAAGATCAGCACAACACCCCCTCAGAAGAGCCCCAAAGAGCTGCAGAGGACAGAGTGGAAACAGTTCTGTGAGCCAAGCTTCAGAAACACATTAACGTTTGAGCCATTCCCACTCACAGAGTCAACAGAGCAGTCTGTGCCTGACAGATCTAAGTGGACCAGGCAGTTGGGCTGAGACAAGAACAGATACAGGTTCTGCAAACAGAACGGCAGAGGAACAGAAGTGGCGTCACATTAGGCTGGCAGAGAAAAAGAGAAACTAAATGAAACAAAGAGTGTTCCTGTTTCCAGACGGATCCCGCTGTCTGACCGAAGCATCGTCTCCTGAGAGGACCCCAGGGTTCTTGCTCAGGTCCAGGTGCAGCAGAGAGTTGGAGTATTCATCACTGGAGCACAGAGCCTGAGACAGAAACACCACACCTGAGAGACAGAGACAGACAGAGACGTGGATGGAAAAACAGAGAGAATAAGTCTTAAACATTAGGAGACTGAGAATATTCTCAGAACTTCTTCCATTAAACATACAGATCTGAGAACGGCAGGTCTCAGTCAATCTTAGATTTAATTTCTTCACTGGGTAGATAGTAGGATGCTGGATCTTTACTCACTCTTGGTATGCTTCAGCTTCTCAGCAATTCTCTCGTCCTGAGTTCTCTAAACCTTTATTCTCTCTCATTCTCAAGGAAGCCTCTCTTGTCTCACTCCTGTGTTTTGCCGCACCTTGTCCGAGGACCTCACCACTGTGTCTCCACCCTACCACCGTTTGTATATAACACTGAACTTGCACCGTAACCATTGCACAGAACACCTGGAAGAAGCACCACGGACTACCTCACTGGATCCCATCTCTTGCCTACGTCTATCTCCTGCCTCGTTCCCGTAAGCCTCCCTCCTGTAAATATTGAACACTCTCCGACCCTCACTAACTGTCTTCGTTCCCTTCCTCCAAATCCTCTCTTGAACCCCAGACCTGCACTATAAATACACTTTGTATGTACTGTACGTTTGTCTCACGTCTCGTTCCACCTTGCTCTGTGCTACTAGTGAACCCGATACAGCTGCAGTAGAACAGCTCGTTAAACTCCTGCCAACAAACTCTTTTACAGCAATTTTTAGCAACAGACCACACATATGTGAGCTTGTATGACCTTTGAACTTTGTGACCTTGACCTTGGATAAAAAGGACAAGAACTCTGTCTGGTCATGATGACTGTGTTTTTAAAGTTTCATTAAGTACTCATGCATGTGCATATTCTCAATTAACAGGACTTTAGATCAATTCTTTTTTTTTTTGTTACATTTCGACCCCTAGGAGTCTTTGTCAGTTCTGGTAGCTTGCACCAGAACTGACAAAGACTCCTGGATAGAAATGTTAAAAAAAAGAAGAATTGATTCAAGTCTGGTTGCTGCTGATTTAAGCCTATTAACTATTAAGTCCTCATTAGCAAATAAGTTATGAGATGAGATAATAAAAAGTTTAGGGCCATTTGAGCAGAGACCCTACCTTGGACAGGTGTGTATTTGCACAGACAGACCTTTAGAAGTCAGAGAGGTCTTGGACAGATTGAGGAAACGAAGACCTTTGCTGAGACGACACACCTGCTGGATTAAGTTGGACACACCTGCAATATGCAGATAGAAATTACAATAAAATAATTCTTTAAATAGAGCATTTTTCAGGCATTTACACTGAACAAACTAACAAACAAAGCAAAGGCCTAAAGTTTACTGAATACATGCATTACAAATAATGCCAGAGTTTAAACTAAGTGTCATGAGAGACAGAGATTAAGCCAGGACCAGTCAGATTCAAGGAACTCACAGTATACATTTTATTAAACAAAACAGCAAGGCGGCAGCATGGGAGAGAATACACGTAAGGAGGGAGAGCAAACAAAGCCTGGAGGAGGAAGTAGTGGCGAGGAAATGGTGAAAAGAGATGGGTTAACTCTATATGCTCCACCCCTTCTCGTCAATGCTCCGTTCAAAGCCACGCCCCCACCACAAACTTGAATGCCCATCTGACCAGAACTCAGCAGAGCAGAGGAGAGCCGACTTGACAAAGTGACATATCTCATGAAAATATCAAATCTCTTGAAGCAAAACAAAATTTTTACCTGTCTAACAGAGAAACATCAATCTCCACATCACTTTTTTAGACCCTTCTGATGCTTAAATTGTCTCCTCCGTTCAAATGTTTGAATATTTCCAGAATTGGTGAAATGTTTCAAGTGTGCACTGGGAGGGGGAAGGACAGAGGGGGGCGTGGGCAGGATGAGTCGTGAAGGCATCTGACCAATCCCGTCTGACAGAAAGGCATGGAATTTGCCATTTTGTCCGAATGGCAGAGATTGGTCAGAGTTTTTTCAGTACTGCAGCTCTTGCAGAGGTTGAATTTTTTTGGTTCCTTTTTCTGACTAAATAAAATATTGACTTCTCTCCAGATGGAAGGACCATTTCACCCAGTATAACTAATCTTGTCTTCAGCAGGGTGGACAAGGAGAACGCTGAAGAAACGATTAGATCCCTAATGAAGGTACAGCTTAAACTCCCCAAGGAAGCCATCAAAAACATCAGCTTCGACCGTGTGCACCGGCTGGAAGGTAAGACAGCAGGTATCCCATGAACCCGTCCAATTGTTGCCAAGTTTGAACACTTCAGGCATAAAGAGCAGGTGAGAAGCCAAGGCAGGGAACTGAGAGGCACATATTTTAGCGTCAATGACCAGTTTCCAAGAGCGATATTAGAGTGCCGTAGGAAACTATTTCCTATCAGAAAAAAGCTGATCTCTGAAGGTTCAAGGGCAGTAGTTTCTGTGGACAAGTTTTATGTAAATGGTCAGTTGTTTCATGATCCTCTGTCCTTCTCCCATACATGAGCATGAATGCATGTCTACATCCGATCATCAGTACACACGTATATATAATCACCTGCCTCCTCATGTGTGCACATGCATCAAACAGGTGGGTGTCATTTGTATGCATGCTGTATTATACACAACCTTGGTTAAAATATTTGTGGCTCATGGTGATCTGTTTCTGCTGGTTTAATTAATAATTAATTTGTAACTTTTAGTAATTCGTTAGTTTTTATTATGTTTTTTGTATACTGACTGTCAGTTCCTGTTACTGTTATTGTTGTTGTTTTGTATCTGTCCATATCCCCCCCTTTCTGTCCTTTCCTTTTGTGTCCCTTTCAGCCTTCACTGTCCGGTGACTTCATACAATAAAGGCATCAACGAGACGATTATCTAAAATCCCCCTGTTGTATAGTAAAACTGTCAAGGCATTGGAAAAGTTTTCAGTTTAATCTCACTGAATGATTATATGCTGGACAGCACAGGTGAAAAAAAAGAAAGAAAAAGTCCAGACGTTGCAGATGTAAATTCAGTTAGTTTTTGAGAGTTCTGTTAAAAATTGTCACAACGGTTTATGAAATATTTTGCTAACAAACAGGCATGAGGAAAACCTAAACTGCTGGCACCAGAAGGCAGGAAATAATTAGCAACCATTTCCTTTTTAAAGACTTATAATTGTTTCATTAAGCAAATCTGCATCATCAATCAGAGCAGCACTTTTTTTTCTTTCTATACTTCTACATTTCCAGACCTACACCTAGAGAGATCTATCAATCTGTTCTTACCTTGGTTGTCCAGAGAGTTGTGAGCCAAATTAATGGAATGAATGACTGATGCAGGATTTTCTGACAGAGCAGCGGACAACTTCTGTGGGAAGTCCCTTCACAGAAACACAAATATATAGTTATACTGAAGGAAAAGGAAAGTCATTCCATGTCGGCCAATGTTACAAACTGGTCTCTGATCATTTCCTTTTTTGAGTCAAGAAAATATTTTGTTTCACAGTAAAAAGTTTCTGAGGAACCAGTAAGGTGGAATTTGTTAGTAAGGAGAAATGAGGAAGTCTTTCACTCCTACACTCAAAAAACTGATGTGTTGGATTTACTTAATTAAATTATGTCACCTATTTCCACTCAACTGAATTGAGTAAATGTAACACATTTACTTCACATTTACTTTTAAAATAAATGTCAAAATGGCTTTATTTTCTCTCGTGCATTTATGCTTTCCAGAATTTCTAATATTATTCATTAAATTTCTAAAATGGTTATATACTGTCTAATGCAAAAAAATAAATAAGTGTCTTTTTATGGTTCAACTCCTGAGTTACCTTCAGCTCCCATTATGGACCGAAACGTACTCTTATAGCCTGGGAATGCAAACAATTTTTAAACTCCCACATCAAGCTTAAGCTTTTGTCAAATTAAAGTCTATAAGCAATACCACTTACGATTTTAACCCAACGTTCTCCAAAGTGATCTCTTCAAGGCTGGAAGATTTGCTGACTGTGTGCAGGACCTGTTCAGTGACCTCTGACCCCTTCAAACCAACAAAAGACAAATTTACATGTATTATTTATGGGATATTCAAAGTATAATTAAAAGGATAAGTTTAAATAATTATTGCAGCTGTCCCAAATAAATTTTGTTTTCTTTTTATACCAACTCCAAGTTATTTTCTACTGCTAACAATGCTTTTCAACCATACCCATAATCCCCCCCCCCCACACACACACACACACACACGCAC
>JAVKLF010000083.1:14435468-14450137 GCA_034783495.1 Millerichthys robustus | reverse complement strand
AAGTCTGGGCCTCCCTTCTGAAGCTGCTACCCCCGCGACCCGACCCCGGATAAGCGGAAGAAGATGGATGGATGGATTTTTGTAAATATTTTAGTGAAACCACCGAATCTCCAGGGTTCTGCCCTTTGACAGAGAAAAAATATGAGAAGATGCTCTGCAGTTCTGGATGTAGGAAGCTGAGTTCCAGTTCAGTCTGACCTTTTCAATAAACAGCTTTTTAAAATATTGTTTGTTTTACTTTCTTCTAAAGACTAGTAAGTTGTCTGAAAATAGAATTATATCCATCCTGCGTATACTCTGAGTACTCTAAAACAATCCTTCCTCCACTCTGAGGGTGAGATCTGCAGCTACAATATTTACTCCTTATTGGCCGATTAGAGATTTCTTCATAAAGAAAGGGTGAAAAGTTTTAATGAACAAAGTAGCCTGTAGGTTTTACCTGTTTTGTCTTTCGAATAAAGTGTAGTTAGCTCCAACTGTTTGTGCTTTTGACAGCATGGCCGTGTGAAAGTTAAAACTACTGCCCAGCAGGAGGAGGAGAAAAAGAAAGAGCGGGAGAAGAAGCTGAAGATATACATCACTGCACGTGATGCCTGCTTTTCAAAGGTCCCTTTAAATTCACAATATTTGAACAAATCCTGTACTAAACCAACAAAAAAGACCAAACTAGACACTGATTAGCATATGTGAGAAGAAAAACTGACATACTACATGCTCACTCAATGTATTTCCAAGTGGTATGTAGTTTTTGTTAAATGTTTACAAAGACAGAATAACCTGCAGCTGAAAATAGTCTTTCACAAATGTGTTTCAAACCAGTTGTGTTAAAAGCAAGAGTTTCAAAATTCCCCATCCTTTTGTAGAAACCGTTTACTAAAGTTGGAACAAGATCAGTTCTTTTGATGGCTTTCTTTACCAAAACAAACTGTTGTTTGCTTTGTTTCTGTTTTGTCTTGTTCTCACTTATCACTTTTCCTCTATTTTAGAGAAAAGATGGAGTTTTTGATGATGAGGCTCTTCAGCTGACTCAGCAGCTCCTTTCATCAAACCCTGACTTTGCAACTCTCTGGAACTACAGGAGAGAAATCCTCTTGCACCTGGAGACTGTCAGGTTGAGTTATGCTCCTGTTGGAGCTTTCATACAGTTTAAAGTTAAAATTGTCTGAGACGTTACAGTTAAATAATTACTTTGTTTCTTTGGAATTCAGAGACGAGGATGAAGTGCAAAAACTGTACCAGGCTGAGCTGTTGTTCCTGGAGTCTTGCCTTAAAGTGAATCCAAAGTCTTATGGCAGCTGGCACCACCGAGGCTGGGTCTCGGCCCGTTTACCTCGGCCGGACTGGGCCAGAGAGTTGGGTCTGTGTGATCGCTGCTTGAACCTTGATGACCGCAACTGTGAGTAAGAAAGTGTTGTTTTTATGTTGTTAATCTCCATCACTGTTATATTTTGACCCCCTTCAGATGATTTGTCATCTCATCTTCCTCAGTCCACTGCTGGGATTATCGCCGAATGGTTGTGAGGATGTCTGGTGTGTCCTTGGAGAAGGAGCTGGAGTTTACAGACTGTCTCATTGGCTCCAACTTTTCAAACTATTCCAGCTGGCACTACCGCAGCACCCTCCTACCACTGCTGCATCCAATGTCTCCTGAGCAGACCTCCCTATCCTGTAAACCTCCTCAGGCCTCCCCTCCACTTTCTCAAACCCACTTCTATCGAGTGTGTGAGGAGCTGCTACTTAAAGGTCTGCAATGCACTCTGGTCACCAGCAGGGGGCCGTCTCGGCTTGTATAGTTTTAGTTTAAACTGTTTTAATTTAAGGTCTTTTTTTTTCAGAGTATGAGCTGGTTCAAAATGCTTTTTTTACCGACCCCAATGACCAGAGTGCTTGGTTCTACTATCGCTGGCTGCTAGGCAGAGGTATGTCTGTCTGTTATTTTCTAATGTACTTTGAAATTACTCTTAGAAATGCTGTTGAAAATGTCCACAAATCTGAACAGTAAACTGAGTGGAAAATGAACTGAAATAATAAAAGTATGAAGGCAAAGCTTTAAGGATTTCTGAACTAAATCATAAGAGCCTCCTGTTGGAGAATGACTCCTGGGTGATCATGTTTCTGCTGCAAGAAGTTATTAAACTCTAACTGATGCAGTGAGGAGTGTCATATTTGTTAAACACACATTTGTAAAGACACATCCTGTGTTTGTGGAAACATGTTAATCTGTTTCAGAAGGTTCAAATTATTGGCACCAAGCAGAGAAAACATAATATTTACTGTAAGCATGTAGGCATGGAAGAGCTAAGATGCTGTGGGACTTCCAGCTCCAGACACACAAACAGGTGATGGCTATCCAATCAGAGATGGAAAAAAATGTGATGAACTCTCAGCTGGAGGCAAAACATATTTGTGTTGTTCTGATGCAGCCTGAATATTTTATTGGCGATTTCCTTATTTTATTTATAATCCTTTGAAAAAAGAAAAAATATTTTAAAATACATATTTTTAACTGCAGGTCTTTGACTCACCTGGCTATTTACATTCAGAAAACTGAAAGTATGTTCTGTATGCTGTATATTGTAGTTTTTCTCACCATCACAGTGTTGCACTTTGTTACTGAGGTTTTTTGTCTGTTTACCAGCTGAGCGTGAGGAGATGATAAGCTGTGTGTATGTCAGCCGGGAGGAGGAAAGGGTCGCTGTTGCTTTCTCCAGACCTGTCAGCGTCAGTATCTTGTTTTTTCCTACAAACAATTTTTATCCATTTCTTTATTTATTTTTGTACTGCATGTACGCAGGATAGAAACAAAAATAATTTTCATGTAAACTTCTAAATTGTTGCAAGTCCATCACAGGGCCACATGGAGACAAACGAGACAAACAATCATTCACTCTCTCACACCTAGGGACAATTTACAGTTGCCAATTAGCCTAACAGTCATGTTTTTGGACTGTTGGAGGAAACCGGAGTACCCGGAGAAAACCCACGCAAGCACGGAGAGAACATGCAAACTTTACCCAGAAATGTCCCCGGCCAGGATTCAATCCGGCGACCTCTTGCTGGGAGATTAATATTCCTGATAGTTTTTGAACACAAATTACATGTTGGATATCTTTTAAAAATATAAATGTAGTCACAATATGAATAAACACATCTTGTAAAAGAGTCAGCTAACGCTAGCACCAAGAACTGCAAGACATCAACAGAAAAAACAAACTGTTTATGTAATAATACTATTAAAACACGGAAGACTGTTCTGTCCTAAACTTTCAGCCAATCCTTCCTAACGCTGGCAGAGGATGATGAAGCAGTGCTTCAGACAACCAGAGAACTTTTCCATTGATGTGGCTACATTTCCAATAAAAACGACAGGAATTGCATTTTGTGAGAAAATGCAGTGTGAAAACATCAGAAAGATTTGTTAAAAGCTGCTGAAGAAGCTGAAGTCAAGCTGGAAAGGTTTATTAGTAAAACTGTAATGTTAGTAAAATTTAAACATATGACATTTTCTAAAATTAGCAAAAAATCAGTAGAAAAATAAAAAAAATGAATCAAAAGCTTTAACAAAGCAAAATTTTACCTAAACTTAGTAGAAAACAAAAGAAAATATCAGCCTCCTCCACAGACCCCCTCCCCACACACACACACACACAGATCCTCCTCCACAGATCTCCCCCCTACACAGATCCTCCCCCCACAGATCCAGGATTCAGGAGCTAAAAAAAGATGGATTTTCCAGGATATGTCCCCGTTTTAATACATAAACTGTAAAGTCGTCTCCGTCTGGTGCTGTGTTTACTCTGAGTGTTCTCCTTTCTGTCAGGTTCTGTCAGGGGACCTGCTCCTTATCCTGGATGGGCAGCCTCAGAGAGTGGAGTGGCAGAGTGTCCACCCACGCTTTAAACTCAGCCCTGTCTGGGTATCCTTTTCTCGTGAAGCTCAAACAGAATACTGATGGCTTCTTATTTCTCTTTCTGTTGGTATTCTTCACAAACTAAAGATGTGTGACAACTTGTGAACCTGTCACCTGTTAACTTCTCTAACGTTCTGTAGAATGTTCTGTAGAACGTCACTGTTGCCTCACCTTCACAAGTTTTAAAGATCTTTGAACTCTTCTCAGTGACGCCACGGTTTGCTTGACTGCTTTTTGTTTTAATCTTAAATCATCTGCTGTTCTGAGGTCTAAATATACAACGATCTTAATACGAATACCTTTGATGTCAAAGTTTCTTCTTTTTGTTCTTCCTATATATTTATTTATTATCCATATGGTAGTTGTTTTTTGAGCTTTCAACCATGAAACAGAAGCTCAGAATTTCCTACAGACATTCCTTTTTGGGTGTTTCAGACCTGAGCAGTGGGTTCACTCCGAGTTACAGTAAAACCTGCAGCCCAATTGTCAGTTCCCCAATCTGTTGGCAGACAAGTCCACATCCCAACAAACAGAACCTCAGCAGATGTTTAAACAACTGAACTCCATCCATCCATCCATTATCTCCCACTTAATCCGAGTTGGGTCGCGGGGGCAGCAGCTTGAGCAGGGAGGTCCAGACCTCTCTTTCCCCAGCCAGCTCTTCTGGAAGGATTCCAAGGCGTTCCCAGGCCAGCCGAGAGACATAGTCTCTCCAGCATGTCCTGGGTCTTCCCCGGGGTCTCCTCCTAGTCGGCCATGCCTGGAGCACCTCCCTAGGGAGGCGTCCGGGAGGCATCCTTACCAGATGAACCACCTCAACTGTCTCCTCTCGATGTGGAGAAGCAGCGACTCTTCTCTGACAGCACTGAATAGTCTCCATAGAATGATTTAAACAGATTATCTTTGTAGAGACACAATAGAGTTCTGTGTGAATGGATAAATTAGGAACAGATTGTAAAGAGCTTTGGGTATCCTGGTTGGATAGAAAGGTGCTATGCAAGTACAGGCCATTTACCATTTCAAGAAAAACTTCAGTGTTTAACTTTCAAGTTTCTTCTGTACATTTTAAAATTAAAACTTCTGCCCATTTTGTGCTTTTTAAAGCAACCTTTTTGTTATTTATATCTATATTTTTAATGTGCAACTTTACTTAAATTGAAATTCTCTGTAAAAATACACAGCTCTCTTCACTTCTTTCAAAAACATTGTTCTGTTTGAAATCTGCTTTAGCTTACTTGATCTGTTTTTTTTCTTATGCTACTTCTCAGCTTTTAGCTTCTATTCTGCTAATTTTAGCTTTAACTACATTTCTGCTCCTTTTAGATTTTAACTAAAATTTAGCTAAATATAGCTACTGTTCAACAGATTTTTAGTTTCAGCTCCTGAATTTCTTCTTTTAGCTAAAGCTCTGCTAATGTAAGCACCTGTCTTGTTTTTTTTCTTGTTATTGAAATTTTTATTATTATTTTTTTAGAACACATAAATACAACCTATCCTAACCCCCACCCCCACCCCCTAAAATAAAAGCCACAAATAGAACAGAGCAGAACAAAACAAGAAAAACAAAACAAAAAACACCAGGTCTGCGCATTAAAAAAAAGTTTCACAAGGAAAATGGCATATGCAAGTATCCTCAGTGTTGGCAGAAACAACCACAGTGAACAGAAATAATCACTCGTTAGTACTTTCAGAGACAGCAGATCATCAAAGGAATTTACTTGTCCCAGTATTACAAGAAAGGAAACCGCTCCAGGATTTTGTGAAGTTTTCTATGTCATTATTTATCTTAGCCAGCATTTGTTCATATGACACTATTTCCAACGTTAAATCCAACCAGTTTTTAATATTCGGAACAATTGAAGATTTCCATAGTCTGAGGATTATTCTGGGAGCCGTGACCGTCCCCACCTGCACCACAGTGCTTTGGTGTTTTGACATACACCTGTCGTGTTTCTGTTAGCTTCTGTTTTTACTGATCATAGCTTTAATTATGTTCCTCTTGTAAATTTAATTTCTTTTAAATTAGGTTTAGTTGATTTTAGCTTTTGTTTTGTTTGTCTGCAGCAGTCACTGCATTTTAGCTGAATTTCTTTCTAGGTAATCATTAGTTTTAAATGTAATTTAAAAAAAAAAACATTGTTCTGCCTGAATGTGTCATTACAAATCCAGATTAATTAATGAATTACTATCTCACCTTGTTAGCACTGCTATATATTAGAAATGGCTGATTTATGCCAAGTCTCAGTACTTTTATTTTCTTCTGCTGGAAAAAAATATCTTGTCTTGACCTGAACACCTGCTCAGATCTGCAGCCTTCCTCCTGGGACAATCGGTGACCCCTCGAATGAGCACAATCTGACCGTGCACTGGACAGAGAGACACATACACAAGGACTGTGCCCTCTACACAGGTGACCTAACCCTGACTGAGTCTTCATCACGTCCTTTAGCTCCAGGATTAGGGAGACGCAGCTGAGCTTCATTTCACTCTAACCCTTTTCTCTCCAAAGGTCGAGCTGAGAGTTGGTGTCGGGACACTGCAACAGATCAAGAACTGTTCAGGTACTCTTTGTTAAAAGGCAACACATTTTTATTACCTGCTGACAAAAGGCAGTGGTTAAAGTTTTTACTGTTGTGTGTGTATTTCTTTACAAATACTTGCTCTTTAACACAATGAATTGTTTTTAATGAGAACAGGTGATATTTCTCTGCAGGAGTGAACTCTCAGTAGAGAAAGCGTCAGTGTTGCAGTCGGAGCTACAGTCGGTCAACCAGCTCCAAGAACTGGAGCCACTTAATAAATGTTGGTGCAGATCATGGATTTAACACACAAACCCCACAGTTTTAAGGTTCTCCTCTCATGCACCTGTCTTCCTGTTCCTGTTGCCTCTGAAGGGTGCTTGCTGACCATTATCCTCCTGATGAGGGCACTAGACCCTTTGGGATACGAGAAGGAGACACTCGCTCACTTCCAGACCCTCAAAGTGAGTTCCACCCAGGCACGGTTCAGGCCAAGGCGGCCCACGGGACCTGAGCAGATCACTGATCGAGTACTCTGTGTTTCGTACAGGAAGTGGACTCGATGCGCTCTGCGTATTACAGCGACTTGTGCAGCAAGTTCATGATTGAAAACACCATCCTGAAAATGGAGTACGCTGAAGTGAGAGTGTTCAGCATATCTGATCAGGTACTACTGTAGTAGAAAATAAAACAACAAAAAGAATTTCTGTTGAAACCAGCCTTTCAAAAATGTTCATCTCATTTGTCCACCAGAACCTGACCACATTGTGCCACCTGGACCAGTTGTTATTGGTCACTCACATCAACCTGTCCTCCAATCATCTGCAGCGGCTGCCTCCTTACTTTGCTTTGTTGCAGTGTTTGGAGGTAATCTTAACTCCATTGTTCTCCTGACTTTAGCTTTTATGTACTTTTTACAGCTGTTTTAGCTGTTCATATGTGCTTTTAGCTTTTTTTAGCTTTTAACCACTGTTCTACTTTTAGGTTTAATGAGCAATTTGATTGTATTAGCTTTTAGCTAGCCTATTGGTATGTTTAGCTTTTAGCTAACCTTTTGATATTTAGCTACTTTCAGCTTTTAGCTGTTTTTCAGTTTTCAGATTGCCTTGTTTACTTTTATTTTCTAACTACCGGTAGTCTTTTGCTACCTTTTAGCTTTTAGTTTTCTTTTTACCGTCTGCAGCTTTCAGCTATGGCTTTATAACTTTTAATGTGGCCTTTTTCTATTTTCCATCTGTTGTTTAGCTATACATGTGGACAAAATTGTTTGTCCCCCTCGGTTAACGTAAAAAAAAACCTCACAATGGTCATAGAAATAACTTGTATTTGACAAAGATAATAATGAATACAAATTCTATGAAAATGAACAAATGAAAGTCAGGCATTGCTTTTCAAACACACTTCAACTGAATTATTTCATAAAATGAACTAATGAAACAGGCCTGGACAAAAATTGACTTAATATTTTGTTGCACAACCTTTTGAGGTGATAATTACAATCAAACGGTTCCTGTAACTGTCCATGAGACTCCTGCACCTCTCACTCCTCATGAGCAAACTGCTCCAGTTGTCTCAGGTTTGAAGGGAGTCTTTTCCAGACGGCATGTTTCAGCTCTTTCCAAAGATGCTCTACAGGATTTAGGTCAGGGCTCATAGAAGGCCACTTCAGAATAGTCCAATGTTTTCCTCTGAGCCATTACTGTTATTATTGTTTTTAGTTGGGTGTTTTGGCTCATTATCCTCTTGCAAGACCCATGAGCTTCAACTGAAACCAAACTTTCTGACACTGGGCAGCACATTTTGCTTTTGAATTCCTTGATAGTCTTGAGATTTTATTATACCATGCACAGATTCAAGATACCCTGTGCCAAATGCAGCAAAGCAGCCCCAGAACATAACAGAGCCTCCACCATGTTTTCCAGCAGGGACAGTCTTCTTTTCTTCATATGCTTCATTTTTCTGTCTGAGAACATAGAGCTGATGTGCCTCGCCAAAAAGTTCATGAGTATGTTTTTAAAATTATTCTGTTGAAGCATGTTTGAAAGCAATGTCTGAATTTCATTTGTTCAATTTCATAAAATTTTTATTCATTATTACCTTTGTCAGATTCAAGTTATTTCTGTGACCATTGTGAGTTTTTCTTTCATTAACTGAGGGGTACAGTGTATTGTGTCCATGTGTACTTGTTGATTTTGGCTAGCCTTATATTTTTCACGTTTAGCTTTGATCTTGTGTTTTGGTTCTTTTAGCTTCAAACAGTTAAGTTGAATAAATTCATTCAGCACTCAGCATGTACACAAGAGTTCACAGAAAATGCCCAGTTAAAGTTGGATATGTGTAATTGTTTTGTTTGCCCTCAGTAGATGAGGAAGGACTGAGTCACTCTCTTGTTTCAGGTTTTAGAAGCTGATGATAACGTCATTGAAAGCCTGGAGGGAGTTTATTGCCTTCCCAAACTGGAGGAAATCTCCTTGAAAAACAACAGTATCCTTAAGCTGGTGATTCATATTCAGAGGTGTTTCTGTTGGAAAACATCCTGTTTTGAATCTTTTTGGAACTGGATTAGTGTGTTATCTCCCTTCAGAAGGGATGAGCCGGGCAAATAGCATGACCAGTTTGACGTTGGCTGATGTTAGATGTAGCCCGCTTGCAGGGCCGTTTTGACAGTTAGAAAAATGTTAACGCGTCTCCTCAGCTCACCACATGCAGAATTTATCTTCCATGAAACTCAAGTCATTAAACGAAGGGAAAGAAACACTCTGTAATTTGCTAAAGCAGCAGCATCATTAAGAAAGGAAGAGGCTCTTAACAACATGTCATTGCCACACACCTCCACCCCCCACCTCACCTACACACACACACAGACCCATACACACCCATCATGCTTCACTTCCTCTCATACACTCCAGATGAATTATTAGGGTTATACCATGAAGCTCTGTGCTTTCACTTTGTAGTGACAGTTGAAATAGAGTTTCGTTTTTTATTTAGAAGAGTTTCTTCATGTCCTGCTGTTGTATTTCTTATATAGATCTTACTTTTTACACGACTGTCTTATTTAGGACAGTTACTCACCGTGGCATGCAGGAAGGACTTTTTTCATTATCTAAACACCCAGAAATCTCCATGGTGGCAGATCTTCAGCCTCTGGCCTCTTGCCCCAAGCTACAGCGCCTTGATCTTCGTGGCAACCCCGTCACTCAGACGGGTGGCGTGGAGTCGCAGCTAGCTGAGCTGCTGCCCTCTGTCACGGACCTCCTGCTCTGATGAGGGGCAGGGCAGGAATCACTGTCCATCATTGTCCTGTCCATCAGTCCTCTACTGTGTGTGTGTGTGTGTGTGTCTGTGTCTGTGTGTCTTGTGTCCCCTTGCATGCAGAAATATAATGCAGCTGTAAACTAGATAATGTGCAGCAGTATGGACTTGTTGCTTCTGAGTTTGAACTGTTGAGTGTGGAAATCTAAAGTCAGGCAGGTTGATCAGTGCTCCACATCATTCTGTTAACTGTTTAAACTGTTTGAAGACATTTAATGACATGAAGTCACAAATGGAGAAATAAACAGCACACGTTGTGTCACTGCCTTCCAACAAACGGTCTGTGTTTTTAAGGGTCCAGATTATCTGAGTGAATTTGTAATGAAATTGATTTTATTACTCGTCGTGTCCCAGTTTTAAATGCAGTTATTTGACCAAACCTTGGAAACGCATCTAACCCCTGACAGTAGTTGGCTCTTAGACTGTGTGGTGGAAATGACTCTCAGCTACTGCCACATCCAACTTTAGCTCAAAATTTGAGTTATAGCCATGTTTGTGCTTGATAAGTTCGATTAACTGTGGTGGACATCTTGATTTTAAGTTTTATCTAAAAGTAGTGTTTGCTTTTTGAAGGTTTTTATTAAAACATGTCCTGTGCTTCATGTGTCAAATCATTCTAATAATCTGTTCTTTGTTCTGACTACTGTCAGGTAAAACAAGGTATGCCTTACCTGCCAACGACTGTATCCACCTCACACTTCACACTTCATTTGTTTGCTTTTTTACATGAATGGGTTTGATTTTGCAACAACCCCAGTTTTATTATGATGCCATGACATTGTTAGATGGAAGACCTGTTACTGGGAGTGTCTAAAACTGAATATACCCACTGAGGCACACCTTTTGACTCAACGTTCAAACAGTTCCGACAATTTGACTTTTTAAATCTCTGAATTGGATCATTTTGAGATTATCTGAGTGGGGGTTCTGTGTCTTGACCAAGGAAACGCTTCGTCATGTGGCCAAAAAGCAATGGAATTGAACCACCGACTCTCTGATTGGACGACGAAACAACTAACATGCAGCCAAAGCTGCCCAGCACATATCAGCACGTCTTTGACAGTCTGGTGGGAATTTAATGTACCAATGTTCCATTTTTCTATGTAAACTTACACCCATTTGGAACAATCCTGACATCCTCCAGCATAAAAACCTCTAAAGATGGTATGACAACTGTATTAAATCTTTTGATCATAACAAAACATCGATTTTTTTTCATTTTAAAGAATTAAAAACTACATATAACTTGAGAAACATTAACTTTCTAGAATATCTTCTACGTAAAGCTATTAATAAGGCCTGATTCATGCTAGATAATCAAGAAATAGATTTACCTCCCATACTACGTAACAGATGCTTTAAGGATTAACTCGAAAAAAAAACAATATCTACCATCATAAAATTCTTACTGACTACAAATATTACACCTACATTACCTGTCCTAAAATGGGACAACAAAATCAATCTGTTTTTCTTCTAAGTTAACCACAAATAGAATCTTACAACATGTCTTCTTAGATAGTGAGACATCCTTCATGCATGCATGAAGCCTGACTCATCTGTGGACAACGCCACCTGTACATCTGACCCAAAGCAGACTGCAGCAGAGATACTAAGACGGCTGCATTCCAGTCATTCCATCACTTTCACAAACATATTCTTTACAATGTCGTTCTCCTACTTTGGACCAAAGTTAATTTAAGATGGTCTGAATCAAATTATCCTTACTAAAGAGAAGTGGGATCAGTCAAAATGTTTTCAACACACTGTTCAAACACCTGCCTCTCTGATGGCAAAGGGGTTTATTAGTGCCTCATGAAAGGGCAGCTTAAGTGTGTACAGAACATTTACTCTCATCTTTATGTTGTATTTCAGCAAGACAAGGCCAAACCCCATTCTGTCACCATGGCAACAGCAGAGTCTGAGTGTGACCAACCCGCCTGAAGTCCAGTTAGTATCTTCAACAAAGTTTAGAAGTTAAATCATGATGAAAACATGTTCTGGTACTGATCTTAAAGAAAACTGAGATAGAGCCACATTTGTCGGTGAGAACAAGAAAAACATGTTCAGTCACTCTGCAAAGTCAGAACCACATGGAGCTGACGGAGAACCGGTGAACCATTCGAGGATGAGAACAATCAAATAAATCACAGCAGCAGTCCTGCTGTAAATGACTACACGTTGGATTAACCTGATAGTGACCCAAAAACAAACCACAAAACATTGCCTAAAAAAAAGAAGCAGATAACTGGAACCAGTCAAAGAATGTTGACCGACTTGAAAAAGAACCGGAAAGAAAGCCAGAACAATAAACAGGTGTTAAAACACAGATCTGACTCAGCAGATTCTTTTGAAGAAATATGAAAATGTTTCGCAAAGAGAATCATAAAAAATGGACAAAGTGTTAAAAGATTAAAAAGTGGAATCTCATGAATTAAAAGTGAATTGATGTTCGCAGTTGGACATTTCTGTAAAAACACACAAAGCACTCTACTATATCTCTAACCTGGAGAAATCACTATAGAGACTTGTCTGTGTTTTATTCACACTCTGATGGGACACAGCAAAAGCGGGGGTTTAGGGTTCAGCCCAGGGACACTTAGACATGTGTCATGAACCGCTCGGCCACAGACACCCCAGTAATAATCAGAGAATAATAAGTGAACTGCACCTTTGTATTTTCTTTAAGATGAAGTTGGCCCAGGTGTGTCATTAAATGTGGAGTAAGGTAAGGCAGAACTCATGTCTCAGTCTTTGTCTCTGCGGCAGGAAGGTGTGTCCTGTCTGTCTCAGCAAAGTATTTATAGGAGTTCCCAGCAATCAGAACATTCTTCAGTCTACGTTCCGCTTCCACTCAGCTGAGTAAGTTTTTATGTCTTGTGTTTCATTTACACTCACTTGTTTTAGGGAAATATTAAGTTTTTCTAAAGAAATTGAACCGTATTATTAACATGTTCATAGACTGCAGGGGCATTTCTGCTTGATGGCATTGAGGAGACTTTTCTGAATGAATTTCACTGATAGATTATGAAGCCTGATAATTATTTTGCTCTGTAATCATCACAGTCTCATTGTGGGTAAAATAAATGCCCTTCATGTGACTCGTGGTGGGTCACGAGTACAGCAGAGAGGGGTGTATCGGCGCCCTCATAGGAAAAAAAGAAAATACTTGTTGCTCTCAGACATGTTGGCAGCAGGCATCAGAATTAAAGAAGTTCCTTTTCTTTTTGTTTTTTATGGATCAGCTTCATTTTTATTGTAACTCACAAATCCTTTGAAGGCAATGGGTTCCTAAAGTCTGAAATAAATGTAGACAAGTTCAAATAAATCACTGAAAGAATCTTCACCAGGGTAAGGGAGAGCGATCAACTCGTTCACTGTAGGATAATTACAATCTGTTCTTAGAAATTCATTTAGAATTAGAAGTTATGGTCTGTTGATTGAGAATACAGATTATATTTTAACAACAAACAAACAGAACATGGATGGTTTTTAGTCTTTTCTCCATTAAATTTATTCCGCACCTCCTGAAAATAAGTCCAGAGATGTTCTTTCAGATATGCTGCAAAACTCCAAACCTTCAGGTACTGACAGGCAATAATAGGAATATAAATGTTATAGTCAGTCACAGCTTTTTTAGATCAAGTAGAGGATAACACAGACTCACTGAAATCTGAGAAAATAATATGTAAAACAAACTCCTGCAGAGCTGGAAGCCCTTCAATAAATGCTACGTCAAAATTTCTGACACTTGTCTTATTATGTCAGTCAAAGGGAAGTTTGGTGATGATAATGTATCTTACCAAAGGTCAAAGGTCATGCAGACTTTTCTTCAACAGCAAATAATGTCAGTAACACGATTTGCACATGAATGATCCAAAGCAAGAGACCTGTTGGACACAGACTGGGTCCAGGTCCAGACTAGAGTAAATTTGTCCTAATGATTTTCTCATGAGTCCATTATGTTTCCTCTACTCGATCTGAAAAATAAAACTAATTAGAACTATTCTATTTTTTAAACACTGAGATTCAGTTTTAAATGTTCTTTAGCTGCTGTGGCCTTCTGGGACTGACTCAAAACAATAATCAGCTGTAGATCCTCATCTTACGACTCTCTGAGAGTTTCATCATGATCCTACCACTGGTTGGTGAGGTATTTTGCTAACAGTACAAACACAGAGATTTAGGTTCTGGTTCTATCTGAGATAAAGGTTCAGACAATAAAATTTGTATGTTTGGTGTAAACAAGAAACAGCGAAACATTGTCTCACAGTGGGAAAATAAAAAGCTGCATCAAAGAAATTCTTGAAGAAAACTTGGAAAACAAGATAATTCACATCTAAAACTTTAAAATAAATGTAAACATAGCTGAGGAAAACATAAAAGTTGTTGAATAAATCCAGAGAAAATGAAACTCGCTCCTAAAAATTAGGAAATATTGAAATTAAAACCGCTGAACAGAAGCTTTAATAGGATAAGCAATCAAACAGCTAAAAAAATTTAACAGAAACTGTAAACAGCAGAAACAAGATTTAACAAAAGTTAAAAATACACAAATGTCAGGATCTCCTCTCGGCTGCTCAGATCTGAACATTTTATTTGTTCCATCACAGTGGAAAAGCAGCACTACCTGAGAAAACCCAAACCTTTCACAAACTGATTTTACTAGAACAGATCGAAAAATCAAAAAGCTGAATCATTCTGTAACAGTTTATTGTATTTCATGAGAAAAAAAATCCTTCAAAAGCTAAATATCTCAAAAAGTTTAAAAAGATGTTAAAACAGGTGACAGGCCAGACAAAGAACGGTTCAAAAGACTCATATGGACAATAAAGACAAAGGAACTACGTGTCCCTTGCCCGGACGTGGGTTACCGGGGCCCCACCCTGGAGCCAGGCCTGGGGGAGGGGCTCGTCGGCGAGTGT
>JAVKLF010000083.1:14385624-14402545 GCA_034783495.1 Millerichthys robustus | reverse complement strand
GTGGTAACAGTTCGTTTGTTATAAGTATTTCCGAAATTGATTTATTTCTGAAATTGATTTATTTATTATTTAAAAATTGTTAATTTGTCAGAAAAATTTGTCTGAAAAATTGTCTGTCTGAAATAAATTTCATTCATTCATTCATTCATTCATTCATTAATAAGTTCCAGCAATAAAAATGGCCCATGCCCGCCTACCGTAGTCAATATCTTCATCTGAAGTTATACTGACATCTTTGGCTGTGGGCGAAGAGGCAGCGTCCCATTCACAGAACACTTCTTCTCCAACGGGGATGGGGAGCAGAGCGGGCATTGGGCTGAACGTCGGTGTAGCATCAGTCAGCATCGCTAACATTAGCTGAGCTGCTGGCTAATGTTGATATGCGAGGACATTTGTTAAAAGAAAATGTTGTTTGAATAGCTTGCGTCATATTACCGGTTTAGTACAAATCCTAACAGCAAATGTTTAAATTAAACTTGTAAAAGTTAGTTTATAGGTTAGCAAAACAGACCTCAGCATCACCCGTCATGGAGCCCGTGTAGCTGCGCAATTGAAACATTGTCCCCACCTCCCTCCGAGATGTTTGTGCCAGGAGTGGAAACAAAAGGTTAAGAAGCGCAAAGGAGAGTGTCAGGAGCATAACTGCAAAGCTGTTAGCAAGAGAAAACCTCTGATCAGCAAGAATGAAAGAGTGGAACCTGATAACAAAAAAGTATTCTGTCTTAACACAGACAAGACAAAGACTTCACAGTATTGATGTAAGACTTTTATCAAAGATTGTAAGTTTTGCTTTTGAAACGACTTTTCAAAAAAATTTTTTTTCTCAAACTGTTAATTTTTGTTTGATTGTCTAAGAGTCAATCTTTTTGGCACAAAACTAATGCCATATACCTGAAACATTCAGCACTGCTTGTAAACGAGTATACAGTAGGTTTTATATAATTCGGGATAAAATGCATAAAAATAGGCTAGTAGTTTAAAACTTCTGAATTTCAAAGGACTTAAAATTAGCGGAACTTCATTTAGCAGAAGCTAATTGATCTGTAAATGGGTTCCAAAGTTAGCAAAATAGCAAATCCATTAAATGAGAAGATATTTCCGCAATTAGTGAATTAGAACAGTGACCACCATTCAACTTTTTAAAATTTTTTAATAACTTTTTTTTCAACGTTTTTGGTAGCTAACCTTATAAGTAAACTTTATTTATATAGCACCTTTCACAGATATAAAATCACAATGTACTTTACAAAAAGATCAAACCAACAGTAAAAAATATATATAATAATATGAAATAAAATATATACAAGAAACTGTTGATTACAAAATAAAATAGCTAACAACATCAACATAACTACATATCATTGTTTTACCGACAAAAATTTGAAACCATTGCTGTTAAGACCGTCGAATCAGCTGCTCCAGCTGCAGTGTGCGCTCCTGACACAGGGGGAACAGAATATTTCGGGGGAACTGAATTTCTCACATCACTGGTCTCAAGTGTCGTCCGAGCTTTCATGAAGGCTGGAATAAATTCAGGAACAGTTAAATAACAGCAACGAGACAAACTCAGATGATGACAGGAAGGATCCGGGCACGCTTGATGCTGAAATGGCCCAGCTGTTTAACTCGGACACTAAGGAGGAAGACTCTGATGGATTTATGGAAGAGTTATGAACGAAAATGTGAGTGTGTTGTTTTGAATTTTATGTGTTACAACTGAACAATGTTGAGTTATTGTGAATTATGGTGGTTAAATAAAGTTTGATTCAAATGACTGTTTTGTTTTGCTTAATGTGCCTTTATAAAAGGAGGTGCTTTATGTATGAAAATAGACCTGTTCATGGATATTGCGCCTTATAATCCAGTGCACCTTATGGTCCGAAAAATATGGTACATTTCTGAAATGAAGAAAGCAAAATCTTTAAGTCCTCAGATCTGACTGATCAGGCTCATTAACGTCAACATGAGCACATCCTGAATCTACAGTGTGAGGGGGCGGAGCCAAACTATAAATAAAACTTTCCTCCAGTCTGAGGATGAACAGATTTTCTGAAGGTAAACACAAAAAGTTTTCTGTATTAAATTAGCAGCTGTTTTTAAAAGGAAATCATGGGGCTTATGTGTGTGTGGGTGGGTGGGGGAATACATCAACGGACCATAAAGTCCATATATTATAGCTATCAGTGTCAGAGAAATGGGACTTTTAAAGATTTTCGTTTCAATTGTTTTTATTTTTAAAAGAAAAGAAAACGTGATCTTGGCGAAATTCAGTTCTTCCTCTGTGCTCTCATTCAGATAATAATCCAGCTGTTTTTGTTTTTTCTGTACCACAGGCCTAATACAACCAATTAAGACTAAAATATGATTAGTAATGACAGTTGAGCTACATATTTCATCACCTCACAGCTTGAGCACATTAAGATGTGAAACCACATCATTTTACAACTTCAAATAAATGTTTAGACATTTTCAAACCAACGATTGTGGCAATTGAAAATCTGACACTGGCTCTTGGGGCCACTTTAATCAAGAGCCATTATTTCTACTAACACTGATGCAGTGGGAGGCTGCGTCCCTACTCTTCGCTCAGCATTAAAGAGCATTTCAGTCATCCGCATCATTGTATTGCTGTTATACATGTTCTGACTGTTCTCATGTAAAAACAGACATTTTTCTGTTTTTTATTCGTGGAAGAACACTGTGTGGATTTTGTTTTACAGTGTATGACCATGAAAGTTAGCTTCATTTATAAATTATGGCTGTGAAACTGAGTTTGTCTAACAGGACTGAGCCTCAATTTGAGGCTGCACCAACTGTCTTTTAGGACAAAGTATTTTGGAGAAAGCCCTTCGAAAGCTGCTGTGGCACAGAGGGTACAAGAACGGGTTGATGGCAGAGTTCAGCCACAGAAGCCAAAATGTAATCTCATACCAATAATCTGCCACACATTCACCCCCGCAGGCTGCACGGATGATCATCAGTAGAGTGTATGGAGCCCAGCATATTCCAAAGATGCAGACTATGATGGCTAAAGATTTGGCAATCTTTTTGTCCCTGGAGAGGCGAGATCCTGGAGTTCTCCGTCCTGGAGCCATGCAGGACGCTGTGGGCTGAAACAGTCTGGAGTTTTTTCGGTGAGGAGAGAATTTCTCCCTCTGAACAAAGATCTGTGTGGTGTCGGGACATTCGCTGGAGGAGGGCGACAGAATGTCATCATCCTCTATAACCGCAGAGATGGCGGCGGGCTCGCTGGACATCACCTTTCTGGTCTTGACGAAAAACACGGACCACCCAGCTCCGTCCTTGTGCTTCTTCAATCTTCTCTGTGGCTTGGCATCCTCTTCAGTGCCTGCGTTCCCATTCTTGTTCCTCCGATGGATATTCAGGTAAATGCTGAGGTTAAAGAAGGCCACCGACACAAATGGGGTGAAGAACTCAAAGGTAGAAGCGCATAGGAGAAAGTACCAAGTGAAATAAAACTCTGCGTAGCATTCATGGGCTGGGACGATGCTCTGACCCACAATAGCCTCCCAGAAGATGATGGCGGGACCGTAGAGGAGGAAAGCCAACACCCAGACGGCGCCCATCTTCAGCACAGCCTGTCGGGTGATGTTCCTCTGAGCTCTGTATTTCACCTGGAACAGAAAAGAGGCACAGGTGAGCTCTTCAAACTGAAACTCTGCTTCATTGTTGGTGCACAGCTGCTTGAACACAACATGCTCAGAGCTTCTGCTTCATTGTTTCAGAGCAGAGCTGAAGAGGGATGCTGCAAATAAAACCCACTCATGACGCACTCACTCCATGGTGTATGACTGAAGCAAAGAGAGCAGGGGAATGTTGGGCTGAGCGCCACATTCACTGCTGCAGTATGCCTATGAAAGAGACATCTGCTTCCCAATCGCTGCATCTCCTCTTAGACTCCACTGTCATTTAGACTGATTTCTCTACTCGCTGCTCTTTCTTTTGTTCTTATTTTTGTTAATTAAACCACAAACTACCTCTTTATGGTTGCAGCAGCTGGGTATTTCACTGATGCTGCTTGTGGGTAGAGGAGAAGAAACACGCTAACTAACAATGAAAATGACACGGCACCTCTTTATGATAATTGGAGCTGGCCTCAATCTTGAGTGTTCACTACAAAAGCAAAGACACTTGTGCTGAAAATGAAAGGGATTGGCTGCTCCCTGCAGGGTAGAAATGAAAACTAAAGATTTCATCTCAGGCCATCAAGAATCTTCAGACAAAATAAGATGAAAAAGATGTTCCTGTCAGGAAGCAGCAGAAGGAAATGAAACACAGGAATCAGATCAAGAATAAATTTTAGAGATTACAGATTGTGGGAGTGAAAAATATTCTCACAGAAGAATTCCAGCTGTTTCAAACAGTGTTTTCATAACCAACAAGGATCAGACATGAGGACCCTTTTTCAAAAGCTACTTTATTATTCAATTTGTAAAAAGCAAGATTTAAATAAATGGTCAAACAAAATAAACAGAATAAAGACAAAAAAAACTTTTGAATTTATTTTTTTGTTTGAATCAGTTGGAAAAAACTCATGTTGGCTGGTCCTGACTGCTTCCTCCACACACTCTCTTAGATCCTACATCTACAAAATAAGCTTCTTAAAATCAGAATGAACCATGTTACATAGCTATGGCATCATCTGAGTTATGTTGGGTTAAAAAGCTAACTTTAAAGAATGATTATATTTTGGTAAACTAACACACTTTGGTGCTGATTTTTTTTATCTGATTTTCATGTAATTTTGGAACATTTTCTGTATTTTGACACATGAAGAAAACCTGGTAAATGGTTTGGAGTGGAGCAGAACCACTGATCTAAGGATTTCAATATTGTTTTATTTAAGTGTGTCTGTTTATTAAGATGATCTCGAATTTGGTTTCAGATTTATGTGAAGAAATGAGTTTAAAACAACTGATTTCTAACTGAACTCATGTCATATGAAACAAATAGGCCTATGTGCAACCTAGTTTTGGTGACTATAATGCCAAGTATGAAAAAAGTTCTGTAAACGATCTGCTGCTGGAGAATTGAGTCACTTGATAAATTGGAAGATTTAAAACTATCAGTTTAACACCAGAGTGTTGATTCCAGTGCTGGTGTTTGCATTAGGATCCAGCAACATTGATCTGCATCGACAAAATGAAAGCACCCAGCCTCTGGACCTGTGGGTCCAGTCTGTGGTCCACTTACCGCCCGTGTGACTGACAGGAAGCGATCATAACTGATGAGGACGATGTTGAAGACTGAGGCGGAGCACAGCATGTAGTCCATAACCAGCCACACCTTGCAGAGCCCCTTCCCCAGCATCCACCTGCCTGTCAGGTTGTAGGGAATGTACACCGGGATACAGAACGCACCTGAAACACAGAGCACGCGCACACCGTGCATGATGATTCAACACCTCTTCTGTTCCATGTGATGTTACTGAAAAGGAGCTGTCAGCACGAGGACACGCGTGAGTTCTGTTAAAAACAGGTTGGAAGTGACCCTGATAGCATACCAGATTATCATTACAATTATTCAAAAATATAGCCTACAATCAATGAAAAACCACACGGTGCAAAAGAGCGGCTTGACGTGCATAAAAAGCGCACCTGGAGCTGAACCTGACAGGGAAACAGGAGCACCAACTTACCCACTAGAAAGTCCGAAATAGCCAGGTTCAGAAAGAAGTAGTTGCTCTGAGTTCTTAGGGTTTTATCTACAATAAAAGCCGTGATGACCAGCGCGTTCCCGGCCACCACCACGATCACCAGAGTCACCATAAGGACCGACAGGATCACCACCAGGTAACCCGGGAGCACAGCCCCAGCCTCGGACACGGCAGGCGTCAGGTTGCCGCTGGAGTTGGACTCCAGGATGTGCGCGCCCATAGTTTCCTGTTAAAGACTTGAGTCTGAGCGCGCGCTGAAACAGCTGACAGGTCCGGCGGGGACGCGCTCAAATATCCCGCTCCACTTTAAAATGGAGCTGATGAAAGACCAGAGGATGGATGGAGACATTTTTTAAAACGGACCTTCATCCATCTAAAAATCTAATAATCTTAATATTATTTAGCTTATTCAGGCTCCGAGCCGCTGCCGATGTGCGCTGAGTGCAGAACGGGCACAAGAGTTTTGTCTCCAGAGTCAAGCATTCAGAGTTAACAACAAGCATCCGGTCATATTTTCAAAACAAAACACTTAAGAAGAGGTGTGAAAATATATCTAAAAATTTTTTTTTTCAAATACACATAAATCACCACCTTTAATTTGATTTGAGGTCTGTGTTTCAATCTCTTATATAATATTCTGCTGAAAGAAAATAAAAAGAAGAGGCAGTTAAAATGGACATCACCAGTCTTAATTCATTGCTTTTAAATCAGATTAATTTTGTCTAAATTGCTGATAAAATTGCTGGCAAACGTTGCCGCTCTACATTTTGCGCTTTCATTTTGAAAGTAAGACAGATTCTGGTTTTTCTTTGCTTACACACACAAAAAGTCTGAGTTCCCGCCTCATTTAAGTTGGCTTGGAACTGGTTAACTCAGGTTTGAAGCTGATTGTAGAAAACAAGTTGATTGCAGAAGTATTACTCAAAATTAATTTAGAAATCCAACCCAGAAAGCTGTGTACCTGTCTGATTAATATTATTCACAATCAAAAAAAATAATAATTCAGGTTCTCTGACTTATTTATTAGATGTGTTAAAGACTAGTCCATGTTTAATATGTCCTAACACAAAAAAGAGGGATGATTTTGAAAGCATTGTGGATGATAAGTGCCTGAATTAGGAACAAAATGCTATTCTGGTTTCAAACTTAAACATGTATTAGACGTGACCCACAAACAGCATTGGTCCAATCTGACAGAACCTTACTGGCTCAGAGATCCACACAAAATGGCCTAGACTCACTGGTCCTTAAAATGTTTATAGAAAACCGGGTCACATCCCAGATACGATGTCAAACTGAACAAGGAAGTACAGTAAGTTACAGAAACAAACACTAGACTAAATAGAGACTTGTTGAATCTCTGTTTATAGTAAAGGACTACAATGTATAAAACAGAAGTGTGTATCTGAATTAATCAAAAATAACTTAGAATTTTTTCATGACAGAATGTCATGTTTCCTCAAAAAAAAAAACAAAGACCAGAGAGACACAAGCATCAGTCTTCTGTTGTTTGGTATTAATTTAGAAATCATAACTCACTGGTTCATCTGCACCTTAAAAAGATGACAAACATTAAAACATCAGCAGAATGTCACATATTGTACTCTCTGCAACAAAGGGACATTTTACAGGAAGTATTTTAGTTTTCAGTTTACTTTTAAATGGTGTACAGTGTACCCCGAGGAACATGGCCCAACGCCTTCGCCAAATCCACAAAACACATGTAGACTGGATGGGCAAACTCCCATGACCCCTCGAGGACCCTAGTGAGGGTAAAGAGCTGGTCCAGTGTACCATGACCAGGAACGAAATCTGCATTGTTTGTCCTGATCCTGAGGTTGGACCATCAATTGGACTCTCTTCTCCAGCACCCCAAATAGACCTTACTGGGGAGGGTAGGGAGAGTGATGCCACAGTAGTTGTTTTATTTATTTTTTTACCTGCCTTGCCCGGCATATATGCATTCAGTGTGAGATTAAACTGAAAACGTTTCTAATGCCTTGACAGTTTTATTCTACAACAGGAGGATTTAAAATAATCCTCCCATTGATGCCTTTATTGTATGAAGTCTCCGGCTGAGGGGAACACAAAAGGAAAGGACCGGGGGGGGGACTGACAATCGTTATGCAAAATACATAATAAAATTTAATAAATTACTAAAAATTACAAATAAATTATTAATGAAACCAACAGAAGCAGATCAACATGAGCCAAAAATGTTTAAACTACGGTTGTGTGTAATACAGCATGCATACAAATGAGTGACACAAGTGTGTGATGCATGTGCACACATGAGGAGGCAGGTGATTCTACACGCGTGTTACTGATGATCGGATGTAGACATGCATTTATGTTCATGTATGGGAGAGGGACAGAGGTTTCTTGTTTATATTATGTGGGTAGTACCCCCAGAGTCATACCATCCCCCGCGACCTCAAGCAAGTAGAGTCAGACCCAGTCCAGCAGGGGGCCCAACAAACCCGGAGTCACAGCAGACCCGACACACCCACACCACAGAGAGACCACAGCAAGGCTCCTGAGGCAGAAACAGAGGCGAGGCGCAAGGACACCAACCCTAGGCCAGAGGAGACGCAACAGGAAGTCCAGGAAGAACCAGACCCACCCAGGCCCGCCCCCCACAGCCGCAGAGCCGATTGAGAGTCTTTTTCCAAGACTTCATCAAACTCCTCCCACATTTGAGCTTTTGTCTCAGCAACAGCCAGGGTTGCGGCCCGCTCAGCCTGCAGATACTCCTCAACTGTCTACGGAGCCCTACCAGCCAACAAGGCCCGATAAGTCTCCTTCAGTTTGACAGCCTCTCTAACCCGGGGTGTCCACCACGTGGCTTTGAACGGAGCATTGATGGGAGAGGGAGGAGGGGTGGAGCCACAGAAGAGCTGCCGCTTTCAAATCTTGCTAGCTCTCCAACATTACCAACTATAGATTTAAATAAACCTTTATTAATCAAACTCTTTGTCATTGGTTCTTCTGTACATATTGTTACACTTGTGAGGATCTGTTTATTTGTCATTATTACTGAAGGTGAAAGGGTGATCATGTTTTTGTTGCCCATGTTTGTGTGTTTGTACTTTTAGCAAAGTAACTAAGGAGCCAGTGAAGATCCTAAACTTTTACACTTTCACTTTTAAAGTGAACTTAAACTCACCACAGCTAAGCAACCTTTGCAAACACAAAAATATAAAAAACACCCAAACCTACATACATGCAGTATATACTGTTTACACATACATAGCATATTTTGCTCACCTTTTGTGTGGCAGTGGCTGAGTTTTTCCTGACAGTAATGTTCTCTTCATCGCTCTCCTCTAAAGCTCAGAAAGTGCTGTATTTACAGTATTTCCCATCCCACTGAAGCCTGTAACTCCTTCAGAGTGGTCCCATGTGTCTTAGTGGTCTCTCATTCCTGTCTCAGTTTGTGAGGACAACCTGATCTGGGTAGATTTACACATTCCTATATTCATCTATTTCTTTATAATGAAATGATTTAACAGAACTGAAGATGTTAAAGGTCAAAGAAATCCTTCTGTAGCCATCCTGACTTGTACTTTTTCCTAAAGTCACTTTAAGGGGGGTGAATATTAATGCAATCACTTACCTTACAAGTTTGTATTCAATTGGTATTATTCTTTAGAAAATTATTTTACATTGACATTTCAGATTTTGTTTTGTAAAAGACCAATTTATATTGACCAAGACTGATTTCTGACAGCAATAAAATCATGAACCAGCCCAGGGGTGAATACTTTGTGTAGGCACTGGATATTAAATGTCACTGCTTTTAAAATCCCCTTTGATACCCTGCACAGAATAAAGTTTTAGATTATAGGTGTTGAGTCGATTCAGTGGGTGTCCAACAGCAAAATGAAATCCCAGGTGTTCCTGAGAAAACTGATCTGCAGTTCTTTATATGCAAGCTGTGTCTGGATGGAATCAAGTGGCACTGAAATGGAGAGATGAGGAGAACAGGAGGGAAGGAGAAACCTCAAAGGAACCAAATGAGAGGCAATCGCTCTGAGAGAACAGGCAACTCAGAAAAAGTGGAATATTTAGCAGAGGACATCAGATGCTTTGTGGAAAATGGATATGAGAATAATTTGAGTGTGTTGCTAAATCCTGTGAACCTTATTCCACTGAGCACCTATATGAACATGAGAATTTTCCAAAAACAAGTAACTGCTTGTGAATTTGGTTCATCTGAAAAAATGAATTAGTTACACAGAAGATCAATAATACTAACTTACTGTCTTGCATAAAGAAATACAACATGCTTTTAATTTCAAAGTTTGCTTTAATTCAGCCAGTTTGCACTTCACAACCTAATCACAAAAATATCAGTTAAAGAAATTATGCATGACATGATTTGTGACTGCAGGAGATAAATGACACAAGAAGCATTTTCCTGCAACAAACAGAACAAAGACAAGTTCAAAGGACATGATCTTCTGTTGAAACTCATTTAGTCTTCCTGCTCTTATTCTTTTTGCTCTTTCTGCCTGATTTTGAGGCTTCATCCTGTAAAATGAGAAGAAAAAGGATCAGAGAATGAGGAGATGAATGATTATTTTGCTTTAGTGTTTCAATTAATGGTGCCAAAGCTTTTTTTCTAACCCTATTGAAAAATATTTGAGTGCTGCTCATGACAGACGCTTTTGCTAAACGTCCTGCTGTGTGTGCAAATGTACAAATTACAATGTACTGATTGACATGCACCATACTGTTCTAATGTATTCCAATAATTACATCAAACCAAACACTGCATTCCTGAGAACTTTTATCAAACATCCCCCGCTAGCTGTTTTGCTGACAAACTAGCCTGACAACCTGTAGACGTCAGAAAGCTCTGTCACTACAACAGGGAGACAAAGTAAACTCACAACCTTTAACATTTATGGAAATTGTCATAACTCACAAATAACTTCTATCTCTTCTTCTTGCTTGCACCCTAGTTTAGCATTGAACACTATCTGGATTTTGGGTAAAGGGAAGTAGCCTGCTTTTAAGTCGCCTTAAAACTTGTTTAAATAATTTGTAGCGACCTTCAGCTCTTCAGCTGTAAGAGATAGTGCTTCGACTTGTTTTCCTTTATCCTAATTTCCCTCCAGGTGCAAAGATATTTCATCCAATTTTGAATCGGACCTTCTGGCCAAGCTGTGCTCACCCTCTCTGGGAACAAACCCATCAACATCTCTTTAAAGATTGAACTGGTACAGCTCAAAATCTATGTCCCAAGTTCTCTTTTTAGAGATTTCTCGCCAACCAAACCTCTCAGTAGGCCGCAGTGATTCTTGCTCTGTAACTAGTCTCAAAATGATCCCATGTTGCAAAAAAGATGAGCGTTTTCTTTGGCAGTCTGCAGCCATGATTAGAAGAAGAAGTGACACTTTCCTGCATCCATTGAAAAAATGTAAATTTTAATTTTGTTGAAAGATTTATGTTTCCCTGCAGGACAATTTCAAACTACTTAAATAATGTTGTAATTTTCCACTAGTCTCATTATTAAATCCATTTTAAATATTGCTGGGGACTATTTACCTGAAAAAGCAAATCTAATCATCCTCATCTTAAATGAGCTGAAATCATCACTGTCACAGAGTAACTTCATTTCACTCAACTACCTGCAGAACAGCAGTAGACTAAAGGGACATTCTGCTTATTTACATAGTAATTACTGGTGGTGTCTCAATACCTATACCAGCAGTTTTAAAAGCACCGGTAGTCATTTAAAAGTGTGAACAGTTTATGCTGATCTGCAGTTCTTTATATGCATGTTGTATTTCTTCACTGCTTTGAATTTCTGTTATATTATTTTTAGTGACAATGTAGCCAAATGTTTTTTGTTGTTCTCTTGGTTTGTTCTACTTCATGTCGGTTTGATGGACTTCAGAAGGACAGTCACTCTCCGTGGTGCTGAAGCTTGTAAGCCTCACTGTTACGACGTGTTTGTTGTAAAACTATGTTATCTTTATTATTTGGGTATAAATGGGCCGCTCATTTGCCCCGCCCCTGGCCTGATTTGGATTGGTTCCACTAGTGCTCTACCCATGGATGCTATATGTTCGCATGTTGATTCCAAAACAAAGCCACGTGCTGGAAGTGATCGACACGATCCAACACCAACGTTGGATCATCTTATGATCAAAAGATTTGACTATGTGGATCCTCAGTCATCCAGGACATGGAAAATGAAGGATAAAAGATGAAGCAGCTGGATTCTGGAGCTAAAAATATGAAGTTACAAGATTTAAACAGCATGACTCGAGGTTCGGATCGGTCTGTATACTTCCATCTAACTGACGTTAAAGTCAGATAAAATGTGATGAGTGTTCAGACTGAGGTTGCTTTGACCAACATCAGATATGAATCTGGTTTAGTACCAGGTTCTTAATTAACAATGTATTTTTATAATCATCGTGTAATGTTTAAGTTCTAACTCAGTAAGTATCGGTACTCGGTATTGGCAAGTATCCAAACTGAAGTACTTGTACTGGGCTTGAGAAAAACTGGTATCAGGACACCCCTACTAATTACTGATAAAAGTCTAATAGAACAGCACTTCTATTAGACTGTTCTATTAGACTTCTAAAATGACCAGACCACTCCTTTAGTGGTCTGTAGAGGTAATAGCCTATTTGAGATTATTATAATTGAATAATTGTTTATGACCCTATAAAAAATGCCCGTTTAGTCTTATCAGAACAGCTGCCGTGGAGTGATGATCTTGAATATCATGAAGGTCAAATAAAAAAAATGTTAATGTGTGCAGGCAGAAATTGGAATAGGCAAAACCAGGACAAAATGATAAATCAAAATGTGTGATAGGGTTATTATTCACTTTGTTTCACTGTAGCTTAGCCATGCTCTGCAATATTCATCTGATCACAAAAGAAAAATTTCATCTGTGCCTCCGTCCGTTATTGTTAAAGGAACATAGTGTACTTGATGCTTTTTGCTTCTTTTTTTTTGAAGATATCAATCTGGATAATTGAACTGCTCTTTGACCTCTTAAGACAGCGTTAGATGTGCCTCTGCTGAACAGGGATAGCTAAAATTAGGATTTGTATTGGGTAAAACAGTCTCTTATATGACATTATAGAGCAGTCTTTTGACCTGTGAACAAGTTATTCTGCACAGATCTGAAGTTCTCTCTCCGTGAGAGTTAAGGTTTGGTATCCAAGGCTGACAAAACCTTTGGCTGTTAGGATCAGTCCTAAAGAACTCATTTCAACAATGAGATAAAGAGGTTTTAGAGTTGGTTTGGCTGCCAGTCAGCAATTAATCATGTTTTCCATGAAATACAAAATATAGGACTAACTTCAAAGTGATACAGAGTTATTTTCAGACATGACTAATTGAAAGCCAGCTGGAAACTTTAAACGACACCAACATCTGAAATACGACAGATTACATTTTTACTGTGGCAAAATTTCACCAAACCTTTCCAAGTACTGTCTGACAGTATAATGTTCTGCTTTATAATAGGCAAAAAGGCTAAACTGGAAATGAAGTCTGATTACTGTCACCAGATATGAAACTGATTGGAGTGACTATACAAAAAGAGCAGGAAGTGTCTTACCGTGGGGGCTGTGTACCCTTCCTCCACCAGGATGTTTCTAGCACAGTTGTTAATGTGTTTAAAGCGGTCAGGACCCAACAAAATACCTCCGTACCACCGAGACACTACCACCATCACGTTTCGCACGTCCAGAATCTGCAGTGGGCAAAAACACGTGAAATAAGTGTGAATTTGGAAAGTGGGGGGAAAAAGACAAATATGTTCAATATGCAAAACAGCACATTTCTCTGGAGGCTGAATCTTTCACACCTGATGTGTTAAAGTGGATAGATTATTCTAACATGTTTTTGTCTCAGCTGTCAATCTAAAGCTGCTGGTCTGACAATCACAAATTTAAAGGTAGTTTCCTAGCTTTTCTGTCATAAATGGGAAGCTGTGCTTCACTCTCATTTTTTTTCCCTTTATTTAACCAGGTAAACCCCGTTGAGATCTGGATCTCATTTTCAAGAGGGACCTGGGCAAAAATTTGCAATACATAACAACCTGGTTACAAGATAAAAACAATTAATACATATGATAAAACAATAAAAACAAAAACTCATCTTTGTGGATTTTACACATATTAGGAGAAATTGGTATATTAAATTAGAATAGTAATAAACGAATTCAAAAGTTTTCATTGTAAAATTTTGTACACTATAGAAAAAATGCCAATACTGTTACAAACACACACACACACCAATCTGTCAAAATCATACTGTATACTGTATGAGACACACACACACGCACGCATGCACACACTCATGTTTGTATTTCTATCCTTATTAGGACTGCTCATTGACTTCTATTCATTTCCAGTAATTTCTACAGCCTGACCCCTGACCCTAACCCCGCCAGTACATACCTGACCCTAAATCTAGACTAAACGCAGTTCACACCTTAGTCCTAAACCGAACCCCCAACTCAAAAATGGAATCCCACCGTATTAGAACCGGTCTTTGGTCCCCATTGGGACTACTAGTCTCGACAACGTAGGTGTGTGTACCAGAAATGGTCCTTAAAAGGTAACAAATATAAACACACACACACCTCATGGATTTCACTGATGTGGTGTTTTGTCATCAGGATCCCCTGAACTATAACTAGAAGGACCTCAAACTCACCATGAGGTGAAGGGCCTCCTGCAGGATTCATTCGTTCTTCTTAGAACTATCCTTCAGGCACACAATGGTTAGTAGTGCTATTATAGATTTATTACTAAACATGATACAACATTCCTCATCATTGCTTCATGTTTCCCAGTTACAGCCCCAGTCCAAGTTCAGTTGTCTCTCTGATATCTATGGCAGCCTACGTAAGGGGCAGTGGACTTGTAAAATGATTGACATCAGGTGTTGATACATGAAGTGAAATGTTATAAAGAGTCCAATATCTTTGTCTGGATATCAAACTCAAATCCCATAAGATTCTATAATGCATGATGCACGAACAAACAATCCCACCTTGTGTGGTCTGCTATGAGCAAGCCAAACTTACTCAACATGTGTGGTTTCCCTCATGGACTCACTAGTTCCACCATCCACCGAATCCACCATCCGCTGGTTCCACCATTCACTGGATCCACCATCCACTAGTTCCATCATCTACGGGTTCCACCATCAAATGATGGTAAGCTGTAATGTAGCCACAGCTGTCCTGGGGCATACTGACAGAGGCACCGACACTACCGGGCCATCTGACCATGAGCAGCAGGCAAGGTGGGTGAAGTGTCTTGCCCAAGGACACAATGACTAAGACAGATGGACTGAACGGGCAACCCAGCTGTTACAGGACGAGTCACCTACCTCCTGATTCCCCCATCTTGCCCCTCTGCATGTGTGGCAAAAATAGATCAAATTCTGTGTATACGTTCTAGGTGTTTAATGTTTTTTGTTAGGTTGTGTACATCCAACTTGTTAAGACATAAAAACCTGAGTTCTGTGGTATCAGCATGACTATTTTCACTTAAAATAAGAAAGTAGCAGTTCACATCACCCCCAGTTTTTAAGTTCTTATACTGGCTCCTTTCTCAAGAAATAAACTTTGAAATACTTTTGTTAGTTTATATATCACTGAAAGTCTCAGCACCAAAATATATTTAAAATTTGTATCAACCTTCCAGACCACTCAGGTGTTCTAGCTCAAGTCCAGATTCAGAACCAAACATAAAGAGACAACATTCAGATTTTATGCTCCACTAATCTGGAACAAACTCCCAGAAAACTGCCAGAATGCAGAAACCCTGAGTTCTTTTAAATCAAGGTTAAAACTCCATTTGTTTAGAATTCACTTTTTAAATATTAACTTAAACACCGTTAATTTCAGTCTGTGGTCCAACTTTTCTTTTTGATCATGTAAAGCACTTTGAATCATATTTTTTACTGAATGCAGCTCTTTGTGAACATTTTTTCTTAAACTGGTAAGACATCTTATCTTGCTAAAAGAGGACACTGCAATCAGAAAACACTGCTAACATAATGGTCTGCAACCACGTTGACCTCTGAATAGCAAACAAGCACATCTTCCAAAATGCCAGTCTGAATTTTCTCTTAATACAAAGAAGAAATTTTGGCTCAGCTCTGCAACACAAAAAAGGGCAATCTGTGACTTCAGGGGACCCATTCACATCAGGCTGAAAGCAAGCTTCCCTGAATCAAATACAACTTTATTCATTACTGAACACTTCCACACTTACTGGCAGGAGGCACAAATCTAAATGAGGAAATGGGTGGAAAGACACAAAGGGACGAATGAGACTGGAGAAAACAAGCTTAGGGAGAGAGCACTTCACGTAAATGGCACAGTTGCTTGAGAGGGTGACAAGTAGAAGATTAATCTGTGTGCTGCTAAAGATGAGCTAGAAGACCTGAAATTATCAGTTCAGTTACAGCAGACAGGTCAGACACAGAAATTCACAGAATAGTCAATCTTTCTGTGTCAGATAAAACCAGACTGTAAAACAGTAAAATAAAGAGCCACTTGTGTGTGAGTGGCTGCTTTTAAAAACCAGTTAAAACATTAGTTTGTCACTTTTAATGTGGGCTTCTGTAAAACTCTAGTTCTCCAAACTGAGACCTTTCAAATAGCTGTCAACAACTGGTAAGATATTCATTGTTTATTACCAATCCACAGTTTAAAAGATCAGAATTAATAAACTATTGCTAAATTGTGCCTTTGTTTATTTGTTTTCATTTCTTCTACCAGAAATTTTCATATTTGGAAAAAAGGGTGAATCTTTCTGATACCTGAAAACTGATTGGACATTGTTGTGTTTCAAGACATTTTCTGATTAGCACAGTAACCAGAGACTAGACTATAAGGCCAATCCAAACAATAAATTGACAAAAGAAACAGTAAAAATCATGCTTTCTGATTTTTAGTATTTCAAAGTCAGTGGCTGACGGTGCAAATGAAACTTATGACACTTAATTACCAACAATAATAAAAAATCCCAGTCTAACATTTTATTCAATAAAATGTTTATTAATACATTGTACAAAAATAGGTTAAAAATAGATTTTACAAAATTATTGGTAAAAAATTATCCGGAGGTGTTAAGATTTCGCTGCTGGAGTGGCTGGAGGAGGTGGTGAGGACTCAAGTGCAGAATAGAGGACCAGAGGATGAGGACGTAGTGCAAAAATTACTAATATTTATTAAATACAAAAACA
>JAVKLF010000083.1:14360483-14372627 GCA_034783495.1 Millerichthys robustus | reverse complement strand
GTGATCCGCTGCTGGGTCCTAGCTCGACGTAAAATGTCCACACAGTCCGAATGATAGTGCATACGAACAACTATAGGACGAGGTCGCTCACCAGGTTTCGGCCTCGGTTGGAGAGTACGATGGGCACGGTCGACCAAGGGCTCTTTCTCCAGCTGAAAAGCCTCCTTAAGCAAAGTGGAAATGGCTGTAGATGTGGTGGAAAAATCCTCTGAGATGCCTATCAGTCGCAAATTGTTGCGGCGAGATCTGGCCTCCAGGTCATCACATTTATTGTCCAATTTTTTCAAATCCGTGGACATCTGCTGCACCTTAGCCTGTAGAGTAGTGATATCGTCAGCGCACGTAGAGCATGATGTCTCCAGCTCGCCCACGGTGTCCTTCAGGGCGCGCACATCCAGCTGAACAGTTGTAATATTGCTAGTCAATTCCGACTTCACTGCTAGGAGTTCAGCCTTTATACTCGACAAATTTTCAGTGAGAGCTGCTTGGAGTTCAGTCTTGAAGATAAGTGCCATTTCAACCCGAAGAGCCGATAGCAGCTCAGACTTAAAGGCCGAGGAAGGAGAAATGTCAGCGAGTTCATCCGAGCGAGCAGGAGAGTCACCGCGCGGCGAGGATGTAGCATGAGAAGCAGGCCTCTGATGCTGTGTGGCCGGTTTGACTTTTGGAGGCATTTTAATTGAGAAAAAAGCCAAGACTTGAGACGAGTGAACAAAAAAACACACCGAGAGGGAGTTAAAAGCTAGCAAAAATGTGCCTAAAATAACAATTATGTCTAATAGTTGCGGGAGCTCAGCTACACGCGTCCTACCCCGCCATTCGCTCCACCGGAAGTCGGGATGTCAACTCTTAACTGAAAGATGTCTTAAATGTTTTCCACTTTGTCTGTGTAGAATGATAAACTCCAAATTGGTTAACCTTTTAACCTGTCCCAGACTGATGGACAGCAACTGTTGTTTCTTTAAGGTCATTGCTGTTGACTTTTCTTTCTGTCGTGCTAACACACATCTGTATGCTCCAGAGCAGTAAACTGAGTAAAGTCCTGCTTTTATACAGACGTCTTCCAACTGTTCAAGTTAAATCTGAGAAAAATACCAAATGTAACCAACAAGATGACTCATCTGAAACCTTCAGTAAACGATCACCTGGATGAATCATATTGTTCATCTGATGGAAGCCCTTCACTGTTGTCTTTTACTTTCCTTATGTTTTTGAAACGCAGACTGCACAATGAGCTGGTCAGGTAGAAGAACTGGACCTCAGCCACAGTTCAAAGAAAGTCTTGCTCCTTAGAAACAAAGTATAAAAACAATAGATGTTCCCTGAAATCGGTGCACCTGCACAAGTGGGCCTGAGCAAACTGAAACTGAATGCTGAGAGTATAAAATTAGCCTCATTTCAGGTGGTTCGCTCAGGTGTGGCTTCCAGCCTGAAATTCCTTTTGCACAGCTCACCTGCTTCGAAGCTGTAGGATTTCTCCACGAGAAAGTCTCTGATTTTTTCCACCCACAGGTAAAGGATGCTCTCCCCCATATGCTCCCTGTCAAAAATGAAAATGTGAGGGTAGGAGTTTGCAGAAATGTTGCACCATGGAAAGAATAATGAAAGCTTTTGTTGTAATTTATATCTCTTCACAGCATCTCTTTGGGAAGTCAGAAATTATGAGAAGCACTCACACATAGATGTCTTCCAGGCTGTTTGCCAGTTTTGCCCTCTCTAAGCCTCGCAGCCACGCTGCACTACAAAAGCCAAGAACAAACACAGATTATTGAGTGGGACGAAGAGTGGGTTTCTGAGTGGGATGCTGTTCTTTCAAATCAGTGGATCTCCCATCCCTTATTAGATCTGAAAGGCAAATAAACTTACTTGATCTGATAGATGGGTGGAGCTGCACTTGGATAATCAGATGGGAGAATTATCTGATCAATAGGAAAAAAGGTTATAGTGTTTTACAACAAACTGAAAGGAGTGACACTTGGGATTGATTTTTTCTGCACCTGCAAACATGCTGTCAGTTTTGGCTTTTCAATGTCGTTGGATATTTGGATGCAAAATATTCTGGATGCTTCATCTATCACACACCATTCATCGCCATAGATGGAAGACAAAGCCTCAACCTCTTCAGTCTAAATGAGAAGGGAATGACAACAAAGCAAAAACATGAATTATAAATAAATATAAATTAAATATATAATTTAAATATGGATTCATCAAACTGATCCTAACTGATTCGAGAGGGTTTAGGAACTCAGATTGCGTTTGTAAAAACACCAAGTATAATTTGTATGTAAAATAGAAATCATCTAAAATGTTGTTATTTGTTTTGTTAGCCATCTTTATTTCTGTCTTAACCCTTCCGCTGCCCTGTTTTCTGTACTTATTAGATACACTCTCAGATTAATGTCCAAACAATTTTGCAAAGGGGTGTCAACCAAAACAGCCCCAGAACATCCAGAGCCTTAAAGAAATCAGGGTGGATCTCGTCCACTCCCAGAGTCCTGCCACCTCTGAGCTTTTTAACTACCTCTGTGACCTCAGGCCCAGTTAAGGTCAAATCAATCCCAAAGTCCACAGAGATTCCATCATGGAAGATGTGCCAGTGGGACTGAGAAGGTCAGAGAAGTAGGAGAAACCGGGGCCCCATAGCACACCAAAGGGATTTCGTTCTCTGGCTGGGTGAGTTCTCTGTCAGATAGATTATTCACCCAATTCTCAACACTTTTAAATGATGATTCGTCTTTCCATACTTGCTGCTCTTCATTAAACCCTGTTCTTCGAGCAGCTTGCTGTTCCCAGGTCAGATACTCCAGCAACCACGTTGACAGGAGCAGGAGTTCTTTTAAGGTTTACCTGAGCCTGGAGATCTCCTTCCCCCCTCGGATTCACGGCATCCGCCATTTAATCATCACGTCCATTCAATATGCACAGCAGTTAGTGTTTAATAATAATAATACTAAAACACATTGTGAATGAATTACACGAAGATAGTCAGATGACAAGAAAGTTGTTGATGACCGTAAAACTTCTTCCGGGTTAAAGTTTATGCGTTTGTTTTTTGTATTCCAAATTCCGAAATTAGTTTTTGAAAAACTAAAAAAACAAAAGTTTATATTAACAACTTTTAAGAAATGTTTAAATTTAAAACAATTTCGGGTGCTGTCTAGCTTAAGCAAATGATTATTTCTTCCTTCTCTACAACGCGTCACAGGTTTTATTTTGAAAGTCTTGCTCTAGTTCCGCTAATATCAGCTGAGCGTAAACAACGAGAGTCCGTGTTTGTGTTGGTGTGTTCGAGCAGCACGAAACGGCTCCGAGTGGCTTCAAACATCCCATGAAGCTTCACGCAGGACCGGTGTGAGCCTCCGACTGGACCCTAGACACACCTGAAAGAACCGGACCCTTACCTGACAGAACCGGATGGCTGTAAGTCTGACTTTGTGTGCAGTGAAGTTAGTCACAGGTGAAGCTACCCCAAAACTCAAATCAAATCCTCTCTTTCAACTCTTACTAAAATATAAACAGTTGTACATTTCTCAGGTAGAATACACACATTTTACTAACAATGATGGGGAGTTTTAAGTACTTTACATAAAGTTTATCAGATTAACTCAACTCGAGGTCAGAGTACGAGATAGAAGATAATTAAGAAATAAATCAGACATTTTACAAGTTGGCCCTGATTTATGTTCATTTTAGGTAGAACATTTCATATATATTTCGATAAGAATTTTTTAATTATATTTTTTAGCTGATCCACAACCAATTTCTTCTGTAAAATAATTTATATTTATGTTCTGTAGTGTAGTAGAAACGTTGGTTTTAGTAGGGTAAATTGTTATCATTTAAATGAAAACATAAGAATAAATTAATTACTTGATTTGTTTTTCCAATCAGAACAAATCTAAATATTTGCTTCGGGTTCCTGGAGTGAGGTATTTTCTGTGTCACTTGACTTGTTGGGAAACGATGGTTTCATACTCTGTGTACATTTTTATATTTCCACGTGTCCACACAGGATTTTAAGATTCGTGTCAGTTTAACTAAACCTGTTTGTGTGCTCCACGCAACCTAACTTCCTCATCCTTCCTGCAGCCACGTCACATGATGCACTGTCCTGTGAGCAGTTCTCTAACAGCGATCTGAATGTTGTTCACATGATTTAAGTTTGGGTGAAGGCAGGAGAGGGCTCGTTTCTTGGGTCATCTGTCATAATCAAGATTTCTCATTGCTGACCGCAGCTTCCTTTTTTATTGTCTAATAAACAGAAACCCTTGTGATTGCTTCTTGTGGTGAAGAGGATGTGTTGTTTTAAGCAATGTTAACAATTTAGAAGGTTTGAGCAGATGGCTGATTTTATACACCAAGTTTAGTCTTCTTTTTTACACATACAAGAAAATAATAATTTTAAGGAGTATGAACACCACCTTAAGAAGCACTGATAACTGGTTTGTGTAAATCTTTTTCATCTGCTTGTTTTTTTTTTTTTGTTGTTTTTTATTGAAGGAACCTTGTTTGTTTGTACAGTCATGTGGCAGCAACAGTGCAGAAACAAACGTCTGCTACATTCAGTCAATGCAAGCAAAGCTGGAAGGAGGAGTGAGTCAAAACTCCTGCACCAAAGAAGAAGTGGTTCTACACGTTCCTGAACCACTGGACAGTTCCTGCATCCTGGCTTCACTTTGGCCAAATAATGGACACAGTGGAATGTACTGGCTGTCTAAAAACATCTTTTCTGTTTTCCCCGCAGGGGTCGATGGAGGAGCTGCAGCCTGAGGAGCAGTTCCTGCAATGTGCTCGCAACGGAGATCTGCCCGGAGTTCAACAGTTTCTCCATTCTGGGACGAGGGCAGAGATGCAGATCGATATCAACTGCAAAGGTTCACCTTTAACTCTTAAGAAACGTCTGGGTTTTATAAGACAGAGCTCTCATGAGCAACATATAATCAGAGGGTCAGAGATGACCCTTTGATCATCGCCATCTGGTCCCCAATAGTCTTAAATGGAAAATAAAACAACTTTAAAATAGATCTATGAAAACCAGCATTTTGTTAAAGAGACTTAAAATGCCTGTGACATGCATGTCCTTCAAATACAAAAAGTCAAATAGAACATATGTGCATATGCAAACAGCATAATACACATGATTCTAATCATTTTGTCTCACAACTGTCACATTTTATTTTGATCTTGGCTCAGCTAAAATGAGACAGGAAGTGACCTCAAAAGTACGGTGGCCCTTAAGGGCAAACCACAACAATAACTAAGCACAATTACAAATAAATAAAACACATTAACAAAAACACAACATTAACTAAGCACAATTACAAATAACAAAAACACAACATTAACAAAAGCACTACACTGTAGTGGACTACTGTACAGTCCAGCTTTTTTTAAACGTGTCTTCAGCGTCTGCTTACTGACTGAAACATCGTGGTTAATCCTAAGCATGTCCAGTACCACCTCGTATGTCCTGACTTAAAATATTCGTGGATAGCGGTAGCGACATCCTGATCACCAGTAATGTTCATGTTTACAAGTAACGCGCTAAAGCCCTATCTTCCAGTTCAAAAGCCAAAAGTGGCCTCATCCAATCAGAGATTTCCCAGGTTTTCCCCATCCGGACCTACCTCTTCCATTTTGTTAATGTTGTTGCACTTTCTTTAATGTTGTTGTGTTTTTGTTAATGTTGTGTTTTCTTTATTTGTAATTGTGCTTAGTTAATGTTGTTGTGGTTTGCACTTCAGGGCCACCGTACAAAAGGGACTCTTTAAGAAACAGAACTCTTTGCTTATTGAAACAATAATTGAACTCTCTTTGTCTCTAAAAGTGACTCAAAATAATCCAAAGAAACGTCAGATTCTTCTCTCCTGCCTGTCATTAGTCTGTGTAGCTCTGCTTTGTTCACATGGTCCTCTTTGACATCACTTCCTGTTACTGCACATCCAAATATCTCAACAACTGTTCATCTCAGTGAGGTGTAATTCCTTTTGCAATCTGTTATTAATGTTATCTTTCCAAAAAGTCATCAATATTTATTGATGTCACAGGCACTTTAAATAAATAAAAATCCTGAATGATCATATTAAAAGATATTGGATTAAAGCTCATGAAAATTATTTGTTTGTGGTTCCAAAACCATACTGAACACATATGTTTGAGCAAGCGAAAATGTCCCTAAATTTTGCATAGTTTTGACAAATATTGTGGCACAACTGCCAATTTATAAAAAAATAATTAAAACCAATGTTATCTGTTTTTTAACATCGAGACAAAATTTTCTGTTGGCGTGTGCTACAACGTATTCTGATAAGAAATAAAAGCAGAAGCCCATAATGTCTTATAACTGATCTGTATGGAGGAATATCTGTCCTGTTCTAATTTGATGGTGAGGTAACGTGTGCTGTCCTCACTTGTTTTCTCAGGTAAAAGTAAGTCAAATTTGGGCTGGACCCCTCTTCACTTGGCCTGTTACTTTGGTCACAAAGACGTGGTGGAAGTTCTGCTCAAGGTAGTGTTTTATTTTATTCATTAGAAAGTGGAACTTCCTAACCAGTCTGCACAGGTAACACGTCTTACTTCACATTCTGCAGGCAGGTGCAAATGTCAACATACCCAATAATATTGGAGATACACCTCTGCATAAAGCTGCCTTCACAGGAAGAAAGGTGTGTTTGTGTGTGAAAGGTTTTCCTTGGCGTCTAATTTTCTTACAATCTTGAAGTCATTTTGACAATGTACGATTTTTGTGCACGCATTTATTCATCCATTGAGTCACTAAATCAACCGACCGATCAATGAATGCCATCACGTATTGATCAGGAGGTTGTTATGCTGCTGCTGCACTTTGATGCATGTGCTGCTGTCATCAATGGGACAGCTCAGACTCCCAAAGATGTCACGCAGAACGCAGAGATCAGAGGCATGCTAGAAGGTGAGAGCCTGTCGTCTTAAAAGGTTACCATGGAAACCAGCTCTCAATCAGTTCCTCTATTAACTCATTTGGCATGCATCCATTCATACAAGTTATTTTTGTTATGTATAAGTGAAATGATCTTTCTGTGAATGACATTTCCATGCCAGCGGCTGAGCGAACAGAAGAGAGAAAACTGGAGGAGAAACTTCTAGAAGCTGCGCGAGAAGGAGACCTGTCAACGCTCAGTCTGCTGGTTAGTATGATGCTCTGAGTCCTGAGGCTCTGCTACAACCCATTTTCAAAATAAACCAATCAGTCACACCTAATATTTACTTAAAAATATCCTGAAGAAGTTGTATCAAAAGTTCTCTTTTTATCTTCTCATCTCGCCAGCTGTGGGTCTAATGAATAGTGTGTTTTGTCTCTGATAATCTCTTTCTTTGAGAAAAATTGTGCTTTTTTTATTGATTTAAAAAATATATATTTACATTTACCTAGTTTTGCATATAGAGAGTAATTAAACTTTTACCCAAACAGATTTCTTTAAAACAGTTAAATCTGAAGAATCCATTTCAAAGCAAATTATGTAACATCAGTAAAAGTTATTTTATTTAAACTGTATAAAAGCATGTTAGCTTTTAGCTTTTTGAAGTGACTCATACAGGGTCCTTGTGTTTGTGAGTGTAGAGAAGTTGACTACATCCTTTGAACCATAATGAAAAATCTAGATGTTTTTTTATTGAAACAAACAGAAATACATGTTTGGAGTAAGTGCTGAAAGAGTCATGGTGTTTTGATGTCTGTTAGTCCAAAACAAATTTCCTTAGGGAGACAATAACATATATTGTAATATATGGTAAAATGAATAATCTGTTTGTCTCAGTAAGGAATCAGAGAGGAGCTTCATCTTACTGCAGAATAATACTGAATAAAGGCCCAGATTACTTATCTGTTCCTGTTGTGTGTGTTCACTGTAGCTCAGCAAGAAGAAGCCTCCTGACATCAACTGCACAGATCTTTTGGGTAACACACCGCTGCACTGTGCCGCCTATCGAGGACAGAGCCTGTGTGCCCTAAAGCTACTCAAGAGTGGAGCCGACCCCAACGCCCAGAACAAAAACGGTGAGATGCATCAGCTGCAGCTGATTACTGCGAACAAAGGTCGATGTTTCAGGTTTTTGTGATTTCTATCAGCAAATACAATGAGTGAATGGAGGATGAGCAAAAACTATGACTTCTTCCCTTTTGAAACAAAACATTTGAAATTCATTAATCACATTATAAGTATATCGCCAGGGTTTCCACATTAAAAGCTCAACATAGCAAAACATTTTTCTTCAGATGGTTGGTGACAGTTTTATTTTCCAGAATTTATCTTTGCATTCAGATGAAAAAAAAACAAACTGCTTAGGCACGCAGGCAGCAGTTTAAACCTTATGTTCTGCACACACAATTTGTGTCTGTCACTCAATTATGATCAACATTATAAAAAGTCTGTGATTCCTCAAGAAATCTAACTGCTGTACTTGTGTCCCATTGTGCTAACACCTCACTGTGTGATGTGTACCTCCCAGGACAGACGGTGTTTGACCTTGTCACTGATTCAGCCATGAAGCTGTATCTTGAAGGCAACAATCATAGAGTGAGTGCTCAGCAGAAAGACAGCTGTCCAAAGTTAGAGTGGATTTGTTTTGTACACTGCTGATGTTTATCATCTGTGGCCCCTGCAGGGTTTGACTCGTCACGTCAAGAAGTTTGAAGGACTTCTCTGGAAGGTAAAAGTGTGAGAACTGTGGTTGCTGAGAGAAATGCTTCCATTAAACTCAGAAATTACAAATCAACAGGAGAAATTCTTCTCAAAGCTTGAGAACTTTTCTTCATAGTCACCCTGCTGTTACATTAAAGAAATTTAAAACTAGTAAACTGGAATAGTAAAAAATCTGTATCTTACCTGTTGTGGATAGTGTTTTGAACAATCTAAATTAGGAAAAATAAAGTTTAAAGGGACCATTTTATAATGTACTGTTCTGTCAGGTAGTTATTAATAGTTACCTTTGAGCCTAACAAAAGTTTCAGAGCATGAAGTCTTCATCCAGGCTAGGCTAATGGCTAGCCAAATGAGAGCATCTTTAAAAATGAGATGCCTACATTCCACAAATTAGCCAATGTTTAAAGCTATAGTTGGTAATGTTGGAGAGCTAGCAAGATTTGAAAAAGACAGCTCTTCTAACCTCCACACCACATGTACACAGATGTTTAGAGAAATAATGCACAGTTTTTCAAAAACTCAGCTTTAAATATGTTTTGTCTCAGAGCCTATAAGAAAATGCTAAGTTCCACCCTCCTCCTCCCCACACTAGACATACCTGCTCTGTTTTTTGTGAAATTTACAGATGTCTGAAGGTCAGAGGTAAACATCCAAATGTCATGTATGCTTTCCATGACACTGTATGTTTAGTTTATTGCTGTTTTGTCAGCTGAACCTCTGTGTACCTAGCATAGACTAGTAACATAGACATCACAGATGATGTGATGCTGAAACTGTGAGCGTGCTCCACCTGATCTGTGTGATTGACACATTCAGCTGCCTCAGCACACCAACATCTGCACACTAACATGGATGTTTGGTTCACAAAACAACACACTGCACACATGTAGATGTTTAATATTAAGTATTGTCGTGTTCTTTCACACGTGTTTTTTTTCTTGTTGAAGAGATGCTTTTCTTAAGCCTGCAAAAAAACACATACTTTCATTTGGCTTGCCATCAGCTTATTTCTATGGAAGTGTGTTTGTAAGTGTAAAATAGCAGCAACTGTTCGTCTCAGTTCTGGTGCAGCCTTCATGAGACTCAGCTCCTGGGACGTCCCATCACAGGGGTTGACATTTCTACACTAGATAAGATATTAATTGTTCAGAATTTCTGTAGAATCACACTTCATAGAATTTGAACCATATTTTTAAATGTACGGTTAGCAAGATAATTTTTATATTCATTTTTTAGGCTTTAAAAATGACATATTTTACTTATTCACACTAGGTTGCACTTATTCTATTTTGGAGAGTCATCAATCTAATTTTAAAAATAGAATTAGATTCTCCACAATATTTATTTCATCCAAAAATCTATGCTGGGGTAGAGTAAGCAGACACACCACCACAGATGTCCTGTTGGCTCCCTGCTAAAATTCTTCTGGGCTAAAACAGTCTGACAGGCTGCACTGGTCCCAGAGGTCTGGAGAACACAGTGGAACAGGACAATCATTTGTTTTCTCCACACACTGTTGTAACCTCTGTACCACCATGTTAACAGCTCATTGCTACGTTGTTTCCTGCTCAGCTGGTGTCTGACACACTTGTACAGCTTCCTGCTAAAGAAGAGAAAGGGTGTGAAATTGAACAATGAAGTCAGCAGTTCTTGGAATGTTTCGTGCTGCCTTACATTCCAAAGTCCTCAGCAAAGACTTCATGTGACCATCAGGTACTACCAGACCAGACCTCAGTAAATGTTGCCTGACTTAGTCACTGCTGTCTTTGCTTAATGAGCTCTGGTGGCCATCTTGAATCTTGAATGAAGTTATTCAGTTGTACAGGTACATCAAACTATTACTTTTTCAATAAAATCCATGAAGTGGTTCATGAGATATTTTGCTAACAGACAAACTCACAACTACATGATCATCCTTGTTTGATGGTGGCAGGTGACGATGAGCCTAAAGGTTCCTTATAAAGTATTCTGTCTCACCTCATAGCTTAATAAAATTCACATCAAATCCAGATATTGTTATTATTTATTATTATTATTAAATATTATTATAGCAGCTTTGGGACAGAAAACCTTCAGGAAATGAATCTGACAAGGTAAATTGAAGAGTATTGAAGATTTCAGGTTATTTCACAGGATGACATGCTTTCATTACTGTCATCACAGACCTGTTTTGTTCCACTGCTTCCCACGACTGAGTTATCACAGCTGAAAACAAGTCCTGCCACCCTGATGTTTCTATAAAGGCTGTTCAATTCAAGACTGGGTGTAGAAATCACAAAACGGCTACAATTAAGTTCTTTTCACAGAAGTTGTGTGTAAAATTTGGTGTGGTAGTTGCTGAGAGTCACTCATGACACATACTTTGAGCGCAAGTTTCCAATGTTTTGAAGGACTGACCAAAATGTCTCCAACATTGTCATTTTTCACCATGAAATCAGTCAAATTCCTTTAATAATCTTTTATTTAGTAAGTAAAGTAATATTATATTTTTGTATCTTTCAGTTCATATTTTGGTAACATTCATGGCATGTTTCACGGTGAAGAGAGTATTAGAACATATAGTAGCAGTTTATTCTGATGGAAGTGTTTTTTTTCTGCACTGACAGATGATTATATAAAATAGTCTGAAAACACAACTAACTCCTTTTCTTCTGCTCTCCTTCAACAGAGCTCCAGGTTCTTTGGTTGGCACGCCTACTGGGTGGTACTGCAGGACGGGGTTATAAACTGGTACTCCAAACAGTAGGTGCAGCTTTGATAACAACTGATCCTGAAAGTTTTGGCTGATGAAACATTATGTTTTTTTCTATAATTGTATTTTTGTTGTTAAGGTCAGACGCAGCTACAAATGTCAGAAGGCAGGGCTGTAAATCCCTGACAAACTCTCAGTGTTTGGTAAAACAAATCTTAAGGAACGTCACCTAACTGGACTTTTTGTTGAATTTATTTATCTGCATTTATTCTCCTGTCCTTCTCCAGGTACGAGCCAAAGATAACCGTCTGTTCACTCTGAAGTGCTTCGATGAGAGTGTTTATTACTTCAAAGTATCACCTGAAGCTGACCCAGAAACTACTAGAAAAGTGAGTGGGGAAAAATCCTGACACATTCAGACACTCTACAATCATCCACATTTCTAAAGAGTGAAAGGTTTCTTTTTTGTACATTCATCAGGACCTGTTTGTAGATCCAAAGTCTGAAAAAATGAAGCCAATGCAGATGTGCTTTAATTAATTTTTTACACAGAGAAATCAGATTAAACTCCGACTCACTTCTGTTTTTCATCAGAATCAGCTTTTTTTGCCATGTTTGTTCCAAACAAACAAGGAATTTCATTCTAGTACACTTTGCTCTGCGAGTTGTTAATATATATATATATATATATATTCCCTTCTCACCCACTGCGGGTGGTCTTTCTTTCCTCTTAGCTCGGGTCCTCTACCAGAGGCCTGGGAGCTTGAG
>JAVKLF010000083.1:14344272-14355695 GCA_034783495.1 Millerichthys robustus | reverse complement strand
CAAAATCGTAATCACAGTTTCTCAATTTTTTAGGGGTGCTGAGGTACGGTTTTAGGGGTGCTAAAGCACCCTAGCACGCCTAGATACGCCACTGGTGGGGGTAACCAATTTTTTGTACCTGGTAGAGCTGATATTTAAAGTATGAAAAGACAAAGGACTCCAAATGATTCAGAATCTTTATGTACCAGACTCAGACAAACTAATGAACTTTCAGGATTAACAACATAAATTTTATCTAGATAGAAACAGCATGTAAATTGGCCCACACAAGCTCTATCAACACAGCTCCTAAACTGATTCAATTCAAATGGTTAATGCGGGTTTATATAACACCAGTCGACCTTAACAGGTATAACAGGGAGATACCTCATATATGTCCAAAATGTCCGAAGGACAGAGGAACTCTGGTTCACTGTATTGTAGGAAAATTACACTGTTTTGGAAAGAGGTAAAAGATGTAACTGAGAAAATAATTTCCAAACAAATAATTCTTGAGCCAAAGCTGTTTGTGTTTGGACTGTACCCTGAAAAACATAGTTATACTAAAAATGAATGGACATTTATAAACGTAAGTTTGCTTAATGCGAAAAGATGTAGATCAATGTTTACATGAGCAAAAGAACAGAATCCCAGATAAAAATGTCCAAAATGAGCTTCATTCATAGGGCAGGCTCAGCCTTAGAGACCTGGTGAGGAGCTCCATCAACTGAGGAGAGCTTGGACTCTTCTGCATCAAAAGTAGTAAATTAAGGAGGTTCTGCTGATAAGGACGCCTCCCTTTTGAGGTGTTCTAGGCATGTCCAACTAGTAGAAGGCCCCAGTGAAGACCCAGGACTCACTGGAGGGATTATGTATCATCTCTGGCCTGGGAATGCCTCGGGGTCCCCCAGGACTAGCTAGAAAGTATCACTGGAGAGAGGGAGGTCTGAATTTTTCTCCTTGACCTCTTGGCTCCACAGATAAGTGGTAGAAAAGGGGGAGCAATACAGAAACATAAAGCATTCTTTTAAAAATGTACTAAAAATAAAAGCAAAGGCACATAATTTTTCTGGTCTGGCTATGTTAGACGTGCATGATCTTCACAGCATCATACAAATTTACCAGACATAAACGACTCAATCTGCAGTAAGATCAGATCTTTTGTCCTCCGACAATCACAATTCTTTAGAGGACATAACTCAGAGTTGCTCATACAGAACAACAAAGCAGTTCAGTGTGTGTATTTGTATGTGTGTATGCTTTAGTTTTACATACATACATATAAAACTTTAGTTTAGTATGTGCTTTATTTTTATTTATAGCGAAAGAAAACGCTGACATGAATCCGATATGAAGAGATCAATCAGGGAGCAATAGTTTAAGAGGCAGTTTGTGCAGAAATCTTGTTCACTAAGAAATAGAATGAGATTAAATCTCTGTGTTAATTTAAACCAGAAATTAAAGAGTGAAGATCTGCTCTACTTTATAATTTAAATGTTATTACTTTTGCACATTGTGAAGTTTACTTTAATGGGATCTGTCAGCTCTGAAGATCTGAGATTATTTCAGGGTTTCTCTTTCCTGTATTATCGCCTGTTGCAATTCGAGATAATTTCTGGTACTTTCTGAAGCAGATCAAAATCTGAATCTGCCATCAGAATAAGAATTAGTTGCTCTTGACACCTCTGATGATGAGAACTGGTGTGAGCTGTTTTTCTGCTGCTGCTTTGAATGCACTGCAGAGATTAATTCGCTTCATAGGCTGTTTGATAATTAAATAAGAGCATACCTACCCAGATTCTGTCCTTAAAATAAACACGAAGTCCTCCCTCTGTTAATCCAATGATTTGATGTCAAGACGTTATGTAAATGATCCAGTTTTAAATGTGGTAAAATCTGAGTCTGAAGTGACCATCAGTCTGATCACTTGGGTTAAAGCAGGGGATCAGACAATTGGCTGCTCTTGAGCGTCCAGGTGTGTTACCATGATGACAAGTTGGAAAAACTCAGCATTGATCTTAAGAGAAGCAGCTGTTTGTTCAAAATCAAAGTAAAATCCATTATTGTACAATGAAAAGGTTTTTATCATAAGTGGAAAACATTTAAAACCTCTGCTAATCTTCCAAGGATTAAATATGTCTGCAGTGAACCTGAACGCCTCTCTAGACCAAAGAGTTCTGGAGTCAAATGGGAGGCCATCTGTCTTGACAGCTGAAGATTGAACCAAACTGGGTTCAACTGAACTAAGACCCAAAACACAGCTGATCTACAACAGCATGATTGAAAACTGAAAGAATCAAGGTGTTGTAGTGGACTGATGTCCAGACCTGAACTTTACTGAAACACTGTGGCAGGAGCATAAGAGAGCTGATCAGAAATAACTATCTGCAAACATCAGTTCACTGAAGCTATGTTGGACCATGGAGAAATTCAGCCAGGGAAGGACAGCTGTTCAAAGTTCTTCTTTCTGCGGTTAGATCATGGGGTGGACTTGGTTTTTCACACTGCTTCATTTTGGTTTAATAAGTAATGGAACAGTGGAATCTGTTGTATGTTTTGTAGAACCATTAAAACCAGCTTGTTTTCATTAAGTCTTGGTATGTGAAACCTTATAATGACTGCATACATATCATCCCAGTTATCTGTTGCTCTCTGCTAAACAAAGACATGAATAGATTTATTAGCAACAGCAGAAATCAGGAGGAAACATTCAACATGTCTAAGTATGTTAGTGTCACTCTGGAGCACTAAAACAAGATGTCTGAACTCCTGTTTGATCTTCAGCAGAGAACCAGTCAGGTCTCAAACAGTCTTCATCGCTCAGCTTGGTGCCTGCAGAACTCCAGCTGCAGACTGCACCACTACAGCTCCGTCAGTGAAGCTTGGATCAGTGGAAGAAACTGAAACAAAGGCAGGACCATTTAATGAACAGACTCTGAGAGAAGCAGCAAACCTCCTCATGTACTCAGCAACTTCCAGTTCCTGCAGACACAAGCTCTTCTATGAAATTGTAATTCATTGCAGTGGAAAGTTGTCTGAAGTCTGTAGTTGCTTTTAATATGTGGCTAATATTTAGGCAGTTTTTCTTTTATCTTCCTGTCAGGGATCGCCTTGAATGACAAGCTTTCAGTCTGTAGCAGCAGAAAAATAAGATTTATTTTGTAAAAATTGGAGGCAAAATGAAGCTCCTATTATCTAAACTAATATTTAGAGTTAAAATAATGTTTAGCTTATGGTTTATTCATTAGCCGTCATCAGATCCTCTCTCCTGCATGGGTTTTCTGTTCTCCAGCAGGACATTTGAGACAACAAGGCGGCCATCATTCATTACAGGAACAAGGACAAAAATGTGGCTCATCTCCCTTAGCTTCTGTCTCTGTAGGTTGGCCAAGGAACGGAGGTTCAGTCAGCTCACATGGTGGTTTATTTGTAAAGTTGCCGTTCCTGAAAGCCTGATGGGCATGAACATTCGTTTTTTAGAATCCAATTCTTGTCACCATGAGTACATCTACAGTCACTGGAACGTGGCATGGAATTTATGTTGGCTTCCGTGACTGATTAACCTGTGTGTGTGCGTGCGTGTGTGATGAGCTCAGGTGTGTACTCTGAAACTGGAGCAGGAGGCAGAAAAGAACCGAATCCTCTCTGAGGCGCTGCAGACTCTCGCCACAGAGCACCACAAACTTGAGCAGTCCTTTGTCAAAGGATCGTCACTGCGGAGCGCCCTCAGCGAGGATGAGTTCTACGATGCCGTGTCTGGTGAGTTGACAAGTTGTCAAACACTTGGAGATTCTGTGACGAGCAGCCCTTCACGCTGCAGGACACTTTTCCAGAGTTGTCTTTGGTACGTTTGAGACTCGGGTCCTGACCTGTTTGTGTTATATATATGTATATATATGTATATATATATATATATATATATACAGCTGACGCTGTAGACGTTTCTAAATGGAAATTGTTTAAGTAGTTTGTAGTTTGTGAAAGTCTTTACCTGATATTTTGCAGATATTTCACGTAATGAGTTTTGTGGCAGGGAAGTGTGGGAGAAAAAAAGAGAACTAATGAGAATGAACACTAATGTAAACATGAGAAGATTTAGAAAATATTAAGATGTTTGACACCCTTCCAATAATGCAAAGAACAAAAGTAAATTGCTCTGAGTCAATAAATGGAGGTTTTGTTGTGAAACCATCCGAGTCGGTTTCTTTAGCAACAAGAATATTCTGAATCTTTTACAAGCAGCTGAGTGAAACTAACAGGTTTTCATCAATATTTCATGATGGTTGCTGAGTGTTTTACCCTGCTGTTTGTTGTTCAGTTTTACCAAATGTCTAATATCTGAATTTAAACCAAATTGATTTTGATGAGTTTCTTATAAGGTATTGGCAAAGCTTTCAGTACAAATCAATAAATAATAACTGTGTCAATGTAGGTACAGCCTCAAATAGAGACAATGACTCAAATATTTGTAATATTTGAATGAAAAAGTGCAAAAACTTATACCAGCCTAAATTAAACCTAAACATTCTACAATTCTAGCCGTACTGATATTTACCACATAGAGGTGACAACATTTGAAACATAAAGCCACTTTGACATCATCCAGTGTCAGCTCTAAATCACCCTGACCCGGTTCTGACCCGGTCGTACTCAGTGCAGTAGTTTTAGATATGAATGCTTTGATGTTGTTGGGTCGTTGTAGAGCAGCCTCCACTGAGTGAAAATAAAAGAGAAATAAAGACACTCACCACTCTCTGCCATCTTTACTAAAATGCTGCAGCTGAGTTGAGGTCATATTTTCTCTCCGTCGGTCGAGGCCTGAAAGTTAGTCCTTTAACTCTGTCTGGATTCTGTCGTCAGCCAAACATCAATAAAACATCTGACCTCCTCAGAACCTGTTGCTGTTTTAATGATTGTATTTTATATAGTTTTAAAATCAAATAACAAAAATTAATTCTGTGGTTGTGCAAATTTGAAAAGGTCAGTGTGGTTCTTGTGAAGGATTTGCTCTCAAATTCACATCTCTCTGGCCAATCAGCTGTCTGCGGCCTGCTGATGTCCAATCGGCTGTCTGCGGCCTGCTGATGTCCAATCGGCTGTCTGCATCCTGCTGATGTCCAATCGGCTCTCTGCGGCCTGCTGATGTCCAATCGGCTGTCTGCGGCCTGCTGATGTCCAATCGGCTGTCTGCGGCCTGCTGATGTCCAATCGGCTGTCTGCGGCCTGCTGATGTCCAATCTGCAGCTCCACTTGGCCCATTCGTAACCTCAGCCCCAGTAGATTCTGAGAACAGAGCTGAAAGTAGGCGGGACCACCAAAATTAAACCCAACCCGGATCGGGATAATGTAAAAATATTGTTACATTTTAACATTAACACTTAATGTTGAAGGTTTACAGGAAAGGTTGACAAACACAACAAACTCACACACAACATTTAGGCAATTGTCACATTTCTTGTTAAAATTAAAGCAACATTCCTTAAGGTGATGTCTTTTTTAGTACTTTACCCATAACAAAAACTTAGCAAACGTGTTGTACATGTTGAGGATGAGGTCAGCTAATACCTCACCAGACTGTATGTAGAGTCATTTTTGTGTTTTCTAAGGTCAGTTAGCTGTGGCAGCCATCTTGACTCCAAAAGGTGGATGTGTAACATGTGACTGTTTCATTTAAATTGGTGTTGTGGTGAAAGAGAAATTTGGCTAACAAATACATGACATGATTAGCAGAACTTAACATGATCCAGGCTGCTGTCATTCTCTGACATTGGAGGTGGTTGAGGCTGTGTTGAAAAACCTGATTGAGATGTTTGTGACAAATTGAAAAGCTCTTTTCTTAGGGAACAAAATTGTTTTAAAAATCAAATAGAAATTATATGGCCTAAAGATGCTGAAATTTATTAAAAGTGTAAGTTTCCTTTGTTAGACAAGTTATTTCAAATTAAAGCAGTTTTTCAAAGAGCTTTATTGGCACAGACTTGTCAGTCAGGCTTAAAAAATCTTTCTTATTTAATTAATGGCGTTTCTTCTTGTACTCCATGTAATCAGCCTTTGAAACCATCCTGCATTATCTCCACGTGTTGGTCTCTGTCAGAATCAGGCTCGGAGCTCTCCCTGAGCGGGTTCGAAACGGTGGACAGCCATTCCTTTGAAGAGGACGAGGAGGAGGAGGCGGACGAAGACTCTGTCATGCTAAGCAGCCCTGCCGGCAGCATGCTGCAGGAGGATCACCATGGAGACGCGGACAAGACTCAACCAAACGGGATAACAAAGCATAGGTCAGCAGTGCAATATGCCCCCACAGTTTTATAAATTGGTCTTCCCCACCCCCTCCTCGAGGCTTTTATCTCGGCTTTAAGATGAAGGAACTCTACAGAGGACCTGTGTTCTCGTAGCACCCAGCTATTGTTGCAGATTTCTCAACTGCTCTGAGAGTTTGTTCAGGATGGTTTGTTTCCCCCATCAGGTCTTTCCACTTCATGCTGTGAATAATTTAGAGTTTGGGCCCGCCTGGTGATGGCATGGGAAGGCTTGTATGACCAGCCTGAGCTTGGTGTCACACTCTTAAATATTGATGAGGTCACAGTGTAACACAGCAATCAGCAGCATGGGGCCATGTTGGCTGAGCCCTCAGCAGAGTTCAGACTCCAGCTTAGCTCATGGGATTCAAGTATTTCAATTACTTAAGTTAGCCTCTCTGTTTACAGGTACTTCAGTACATAGTACTCTTATAATGGTTTACATGTACTTCAGTATACAGTACACCTGTAATGGTTAAGGTGTACTTCAGTATATACTACTCTTTACTTATTTATGTATGTATATTTATTTGTATATGTGTTAATTATGTATTTGTTTATGCATGTTAAATTTTTGATGTGTTTTTTATTTGTTTGTGTGTTATTCCAGGGCGAGCTTACCTGCTTCAATGTTTTCAAGAAATGACTTCAGCATTTGGAGCATCTTGAGAAACTGCATTGGAATGGTGAGAACAATGTTTTTGTATTTTTTGCCGAGTTTCATCATTCAGTATATCTGTCATGATACTTGCAAATGATCTTTGGCAGTAATCTTAGCATGGCTCACGAGGCTTAGAACCAAGAATGCAGGCAGACCACCATGACTCTTAAAAAACAAATACTTTATTTAAACAACCAAACAAAGCCGACATGGCAGCAGAACTCACATGAAGAGACAAAAACAGAGAAACCAGGGAACCGAGACTGATTGTATAAACCATACAATGAACCAATGAGGACGTGGAGAAGAGAGATCGGTTAAATGCCAACTGAAGGAAGGAAGGAATGAGCAACACCTGTGAGGGAGACGGCCATATTTTTTGGACTCTGAGGCAAACCGGATTATAAGGTGCAATATCCAGGAACAGGTCTATTTTCATACATAAAGTGCCTCCTATTATAAAGGCACATAAAGCGGAAAACAAGTCAGATAAGTCAAACTATATTCAACTCATTCACAATAAGTCTCAACATTGTTTGATTGTAACACATAAAATACAAAACAATAAACTCACTTTTCAGTTCATTCCTCTTCCACAAACCCATTGTAATGATACGCTGAAGCACAGTACATATTACTCTGCAAGATTCCTGACTATGGTAGCCGCAATGCTCTTAACAATCCATCATATCTTACCAAAGTTGTACTAAAACATTTTGACAGATTTTTGAGCACCGTGTACTAGTTAAAATCGGTTCGAGGTCAGTGAGCACAACCAGAATTAACACATAAGACACACCAGATTATAAGGCGCACAGTTAATTTGTGAAAAAATTTAACGATTTTCAGTGCGCCTTATAGTCCAAAAAATTCGGTAATTACAGGTGGAACTCGTGACTCTGAATGACAGGTGGAAGTGATGATGAGCAAGGAGAGGAGCTGACTGAGGAAGAGGTGAAAGAGAAACACAGAAAGACAGAGGCATGAGGATCACAAAAAACACACAGAAAAACACAAACACAGACCCTGACAAGTTTGTTGCTCATTGGGACATCTCATCTCTAAGTATTCATTATGTTTAATTGTGCTTTAATAATTTGTTCTAGTTATCATGGGTTCAACAAGGCATCTTTGGGTCAACCCTAAAATGTGTAAACAAATATCAGCCAAATGTTTTCCTCAGGACTTGTTGAAGACCAAAAACAATGTAAAAGTGAAAATTGCTGCTCAGAACCAGTTTTACACATTCTTCATATCAGAATAGAAAACTTTCCTGCTGCTGCGTGTCAGCACTATGTTCACAGCTCTCAGTCACTGCTGCTGAATGTGAATATTTACATAAAACCTGCTGATATCAACGTGTTAACATTGTTTTAGTTCTGTGTTGCTTTGCAAGGAGAATACTCTGTACATCCTCACAGTAGCAGACTCTAATTTTCAACATTTTAACATTCCATGAAGCCTTGAACTCTTTCTGAGTCTCTGAACATGTAATATTCAGGGACTGACACTTTTACTGTAATTACAGATTAGGCTCAGAAAAAGTTCTTGGCTTCATGGAATGTCACAAACAAAACTCTCACTGTTAATGAACCTCTTATTGGGATTATATTCTTTATTTGGTCTTTAGCAGGAATGTCCAGTCCTTGTCCTGGAGGGTCTCTATCCTGCAGGTTTGACTTGTTTCTGTGCTCCAACACACTTGAGTCAGTGACTGAATCAACACGTCAGGTTCTGCAGAAGCCTGGTAATCAAACATTCATTCAGATCAGGTGTGTTGGAACAGATGAACCTCTAAACCCTGTAGGATAGTGGCCTTCCAGAACCTGGACTGGATACCCCTGGTCTACAGCAGAATGCATATTTTTGCATACTTGAAGGGATATTTCCAAAGCCTAAAAACTCTGCCTGGATATTTCACTTTCAGATATTTTTCTTTTGAAAAGACTCAGCTGTTTTTTCATGATAAAATCTTGACACCCTTTAATGTCTCTTTCAGGAGCTTTCCAAGATTACAATGCCAGTGATTTTCAATGAGCCACTCAGCTTCCTGCAGCGCCTGACCGAGTACATGGAGCACACGTACCTCATTCATCGGGCCAACTCCTCCTCAGATTCTATTGAGAGGATGAAGGTGAGATGCATTTTACCTTCATTGATTCAGTGTGAATAAACTACTTCAACTGGCTAGCTGTGTGCACAGAGTAATGTGCTCTGCCTCAGAGCTCAGTATATCTGGTTTCATGGTTCTTTTCTGCAGTGCGTGGCTGCTTTTGCGGTGTCTGCCGTGGCCTCCCAGTGGGAGCGGACAGGTAAACCATTCAATCCTTTGCTTGGAGAAACCTACGAGCTGATCAGGTGGGTGGTACTTGCAGCCACTGCTTATGATGTCCTTTAGTTGTCTGAACTATAGCTAACCTTGTGGCCATCAATTCTTCAACAGTCTCTCTGTTTTGATTTGTTTTCCACAGAGAGGATCTGGGTTTCAGGCTCATATCGGAGCAGGTGAGCCACCACCCTCCAGTCAGTGCCTTCCACGCTGAGGGCCTGAAGCAAGACTTTGTGTTTCATGGATCCATCTACCCCAAACTCAAGTTCTGGGGAAAGAGTGTAGAGGCTGAGCCAAAAGGTGTCATCACCCTGGAACTGCCCAAGTAAGAACTTCTGAATGATGTATCTGTTATACATTAAGTATTATCCAGTGTAACAGCTCATTAGGCTGCAAAAACCTGCATCAAGCAGGTTTCTTTAATGCACTTATTCTGTCTAAAACATACATTTTCCTTGCTTCAGGCACAATGAAGCCTACACATGGACGAACCCAACATGTTGTGTTCACAACATTATTGTGGGTCAGCTGTGGATTGAGCAGTATGGAAACATGGAGCTGATCAACCACAGGTCTGAGAACAGTAACGTGTGAACGGTAACGTGTGGACTGTAACATGTAAAAAGTAACGTGTGAACGTGCTCGTCTCTTGTTTAGCTAACATAGTTCTGTTTGTCTTCTTTATTTCCAAGAACTGGTGAAAAGTGTTGTCTGAACTTCAAACCGTGTGGACTTTTTGGAAAAGAGCTGCACAAAGTTGAAGGTCATATTCTCGATAAAAGGTACAGTATGATGTTCAAAATAACTTGTCTCCAAGCATTTTTGTTTTTTTTTAACCTGTCCTGTCCGACATATATGTATTCAGTAAGATTAAACTAAAACTTTTCCAATCCCTTGACAGTTTTACTCAAGAGGGTTTAAAATAATCCTCCCGTTGAGTCACCAAACAGCAAAGGCTGAGGGGGACACAAAAGGAAAGGACAGAAGGGGGGAGGGGAATGGACAAATAAAAAAAACAACAACAGGAACCGATAGTCCGTATACAAAGTACATGATAAAGACTAATAAGTTAGGAAGAATTACAAATTAATTGTTAATTATATCAGCAGAAACGGATCAACAAGAGCCACAAATATTTAACTTAAACAGTTTAACTGCAACACACCTGAATGTCTTGCATCTTAAACGTAAAGTTTTACTGATTTTCTCTGTTTAATGCCAGTCTCATTTCAGAAATGACAAACGTTCAGTATTTAAACACCTCAGAGACATCACCATTTGAAATCCAGACACCATCTGTTTATCTGGAATTCTCAGGTGAAATTTAGAAATGAAAATGATGTTAAAATAAGTTCAGGCACTGTGGTCTAATTCTAGACTTTCACTTTAAACTGGTGTGTCATGCCAGATTATTTCACGTTTGCAACATATTCTGGGACGATGTAAGTGCCAGGAAAAAATCAGATCAGATGGAGTGACAGTCATTTTAGACTGCTAATTCATCTGCCTGAGGGGTTTCCAGATCATGTTCTAATAAATATTTAACTCAATAATTTGTTTACAGCTGTTTAATCTTCATCTGAACATCAGGATGTTCAAAGTGAAGCAGAACTCGGGGGGGTTCTGCTCGATTCTGTCAGGGAGTTCAGATCCGCTCCAACATTTAACCCTTGAGCCACGCTTCATCGTTTCTGAAATCTTGTTGTCAAACAAATTAAAACACCTTCAGATAAAATAAGAAAAGAATATTGTCCCCAGCTGCCGAGCCTCGCTGTCAGAGGAGCTGCTCCTAGATTCTTAGAGAAAACTGATTCAACAAATGAAATGGTGGAGGGTGAGAACGGCGTCAAACAAAGAGAAACAGATGGTTGAGTCAGAGCCAGTGACTCAGCAGAAATGACTGGACACAACCAGGTGCTTCAGGTTTAAATATGCACCAAAATGGACAAATAACACTGAAAAGCAACTGAGGCAGTCTCCTTTGGCTTCTCCTCTATTTCAGTCTGCAGAAACTTCAGAGAAACTACTGAGAAAAATGCTTTTATTTTATTGAATTCTGAAGATTTGTATTTGACTGACTCTCGTGTGTGTGTGTGTGTGTGTGTGTGTGTGTGTGTGTGTGTGTGTGTGTGTGTGTGTGTGTGTGTGTGTGTGT
>JAVKLF010000083.1:14294533-14318963 GCA_034783495.1 Millerichthys robustus | reverse complement strand
TGTGTGTGTGTGTGTGTGTGTGTGTGTGTGTGTGTGTGTGTGTGTGTGTGTGTGTGTGTGTGTGTGTGTGTGACTGAAAAGACTGAACACATCAACACAGAACTCTTTTGTTTCAAGCTTGTTTGTGTCTCCTGACCCGTGGCGCTGCAGGACGGCACCACGCCCCTGTGGATGGCAGCTCAGATGGGTCACAGTCAGGTGGTGAAAGTTCTGCTCTTACGTGGAGCAGATCGAGACACCGACAGACAAGTAGGTCAAAGATTTTGAGCCCTAAAGTACTAAAGAGTCCATATAATAGGATTATTTTTAGGGATTTTATAAAAGTGTTCATTCTAAGATCTTCTCCTTTGACCTTGTTGGAAAAGGTCAGAAGGTTTATGACAGACTATTTAATTTATGGACTTTCATTGGCAGAAAAATACTTTTAACCGGCATTTCATCATCTGCAGAAAGACGAAGCTGGTCTGACGCTGACAGCTTTACTTTCTGTATTTTAGCTGTAAGAATAAATAACTGTTTGGTGTTTATTACTTGTCCTGAATGAAGCGTAAAGTTTCAAGTTCGTCTGCTGGAATTCCAGGACGGATCAACAGCATTATTTAAAGCAGCTTTAAAAGGACACAACAACGTCATCGAGGAGCTCCTTAAGTTTTCCCCTTCACTCGGACTTCTGAAGGTAAAACTCCTCCTTGTGTCTTCAGAAACATCATGTCAGTAAGTTTTATAGAATCCAGTCTCACCCGCAGAACGGCTCCAGTGCTCTTCATGCTGCTGTGATGGGTGGGAATCTTCAGACTGTTCTGTTGCTTCTCAGGGCCGAGGCAGACCCCTCTCTGCCCAACCAGGTGAGAAGTTTTGGACTCTACCTCTCACTCATCCACTGGGCCAATCGAAACTCTGTCTGTGTTCTACAGGATAATAAGCTTCCTGTGGATCTTACTAAGAGTGAACGCATTCTGAAAGTTTTACGCCCGAAATGTGTGAATGGAGAGAGGTGCTGATGACCCAGATTCTCCTCCAGCCAGTAGAAACCAGGACCAGAGTCAGCTGACCTGTGGAGCTTATTGTTTCTGTCTCTTGCAAACTTGCAGCAAATACAGAATAACATAAAATATTTCAGCATGTCATCACTTTCTTTATGCTTTTATCTGTTCACCCCAGTGTTGTAGACTTCATAAACTGTTGCGCACTACACTCACTCACACACACACACACACACACACACACGTGTATATATATATACTGTACATATATATATATATATATGTGTGTGTGTGTGTGTTGTAGTGTTGTTTCTAGAAGTACAAAAATCGATCACTTTCTATAAATATCCTATTTGCAATTAAACTGGAACTAACCTAAAGAGTTAAAAATGTAAAGATGCTCCAAAATAAACCTGTGGACACAAAGGAATATAACACTTTGTACTACAAAACATACATATTTAAAACAGTACTATAAAACAAATGTAAACTTACCTGAAGGTTCAGTGTTGTAGAGTTTCTAGAAATACAAAAATTGAACACTTTCTGTAAATATCCTATTTGCAATTAAACTGGAACTAACCTGAAGAGTTAAAGATGTAGAGATGCTCCAAAATAACCTTCTGTAGACCTTCCCATCTGACAGTCAAGATACTAATGAGAGAATCTTTGAATTCTGGAATCCTTTAGTCTTTAACATCAAAGGAGCATGACATCAAAGAGCATGGCATTGTGGGAGGGGCCTACCTTCCTAGAATATATCAGTTACATGCATCATTCTAGAACAAGAAAAACCAGATTTTTAAAGTCTAATTCAAACATTTGGGAAAGAAGATACACCTTAATCTGTTTGTATTTTTTCTGTAAAGTGTATTTTTTGTCCTGCGGTGTATAATTGTAACATCTCTACACCATTGAAAGCTCAGTGGTGTGAAAGTAGAACAAATTTAAATTATACTTTAAGTTACCTGGGGCTTCGGTTTTCTAGAGTTTCAGAAGTAAAACCTTTGAACACAAAATAATCAGAACATTTTAAACTAAACATGGACTTACTTGAAGGGTCAATGAGTAACAAACTCATGGAGCCTGCTGCAACAACACATCATCAGTAGGGTACAACTAACCTGTCTCACGACAATCTAAACCCAGCTCACGTTCCCTATTGAACAATCCTACGCTTTGTGAATTATGCTTCACAGTGATTGGAAGAGCCGTGGAGTACATGGTAAGAAGACACACAAATGGCTTTAGTTCTGGTGATCTGGATCAAATCAGTCTTTTCTGATCTGGTCTATTCAGGTGGACATGCTGAGGTCTCTGAGCAGAACCAAGCCCACGGTCAATGAGCAGGACTTGGAAAAACTCAAGAAGTTTACAGGAGGTTTTGGTCAGGAAGGCAAAAAAAATCACTTTATTTATTATTATTTATCTGTCGAACTTTTAAGTCTGAACGTTCATAAGAGAATTGAAATTGAAAAACAAAAAAATGTGTCTTACGTCACATTTAATGTGGATTATTTTGCACCATGGTGGACTTCAATTTGGGGGATCAGCTGTTTTACTTAAAACCTGTTACTGAAAGTAAAAGTTTCTTGAAAACCATTTAGATACAGTGTCCAGGTGAATTTTAATGTTCGCACAGATTTCATATTTCCATGTTGTCATTGAGCAGTAAATGTAGAGAATCAGCTTTATTATTAAACACACTTTGGGTAAAATACAGAATTTAAAATGTGCAAAAAGAGCAATAAACAGGTCATTTCTTGTGTTTTATTGTGTTCTATGAACAAATATCAGGGTTAAATAAAACAAAGACTCTGAAAATTTGTTAAAATACATACCGAGTAAAATGTGTTTATTGTAGGATTTATCTTAATTATTAACACTTTTAGAAACATTAGATTATTATGCTGTTTGTAAAACTGTTCTGCTACCATTTCTGAGAATGAAGAATAAATAATGTTTGAAATGTAAAGTGAAAGGTTTCATTTGGAAAATTATTCTGCGATGTTTAACTGAGTGATATTTTTTCTGAAAATAACAACAGAGCTGACGGAGGATCAGTATGAAAACCACCAACTCAGACAAGATTCAACAGCTGCCATGAAGTTAAATATGTATATATAAATACAGTGTGAACATTTAATCAGCCTCAACCATAAAGAATTAAAACATTTCAGATTTAGAAAAAAAAACAAATTAGACTGAAGTAAATGGTTAAAAGTCTAAATACCAGATGTCTGAAAACAAACCCGAACTGCACACTATCTGAAAACAATCAGTTGTGCACGTGATTCTGATTATTTTCATCTTAAAGCAACAAAAAGAAGGAAACTGAGCTGAGGGGGAACGTTTACAGCCTGTCAGTCATGTTGGACTGTAGTTTACTGAACGTGATCCGTCTGACTGTAAACCCTGTGATGGAGATGAGAACTAACAGGAGGCTGTAAATCTTTCTGACATCAGAAGACAGAGAAGAGGGAGCCCAGAGCCAAACCAGTTGCAGCTCCAGCCAGCACCCCCAAAGCCACATCTCCTCCGTTCTCCCGCTGCCGCTCTTGAACAACAACGTGGTTCACTCCTGGAGCAACATATCCACCTACACCGCAACAATTTCATTCAGTGACTCCTCAACAACACCAAAGCTACGATGTGTGCAGGTACTTACCCTGGTACTGGTACGGATACGGGTAGGCAACAGCATAAGGTTGTCCAACTGCAGAGTAAATGATCTGAGTGGCATGATCCGGTGAAGCGCTGTAGTCTCCATATGGGCCTGGAGAAAAAACCTGAATACAACAAGAGATCTTCAAATAAGAATTTACTACTGTTTTATTACTTTATTTATAAAAACAACTGCAACAAAGTGCTGCATATTTCAAAACTATTTCATAGGAAGTGGTGGGAGCTTCTGAACATTCCTGTATCATCCAGCAAGTGGCAGCAAACACCAAACTTCAGCCAACATTTTCCTCTGAAGGGACGATGACGTTTTCCCCCCCACATAAAGCAAGTCAGCCTAAATATACAGATAAGGTTGTTTTTTTTTCTGTTTCACAGACAGATTTATTCATTTTACCTGCGTGTGAACATGCTCGGAGTACGAAGGAGGAGCAGAAGGCACAACTTCTCGAGCAAAGCCAACCTGAGGAGCAGCAACCGTTTAATTATTAAACAGACAAAAAGAGATCAATCTAAATGACGGAGAAAACATTTTCATTTTAAGACAAATGAAAACAGTAATGCCTTTGTCTTTGGTCAAATTAGCTGTTGAGAGGAAAATGTATAAATGCAACAGAATCTCACCGAGTTAATTCGTGCATCCTGCAGCGCCAACATCCACGCCCTTCAACAAAAAACAGAAAACATTTTTATCCTGTTCACATGAACACTAAATGTTTAACCCCAGACAAAAGGAAATGTGATATGAATTTGAAACATGACTCAGCTGTCCTACAGTGCGTCATCTGCTCCGTCTGCACACAAACTGATGACCCGACCGTCCCGGCACACGATCTGGAACAGAGCATCACAGGCCTTTCCCTCCGGAGGGCTGAGCTCTGACAGACAAACAGCAGTCAGACAGAGACCTGATGGACTAAACTAAAAGCTGGGCGACAGAAAGGTACCATGACACGCTGCAGAGCTGCGGATGTTGATGCAGTGGACTCTCATGTAAATGTCGTCCTCCATGTCCCGCCGCTGCTGGTCGCTGTAGAACACCAGCCGGCCGTCGGCCCACAGGTCGAACCAGTTTCTTTTCCATCGGCGAAGGATGGTACCTGAGGAGGAAACGTTTAAACACATCAAGCTCTCTTTGCTTTCATTATTTCTTTCACGTAAACATACAACGACATGACCACTCACTCTGTCTGTGGAGCCAGCCACTCTTCACCAAAGCCATCTTAGAAAGAACACCTAAAAAAAACATAAACATGATTATTGCCTGGGAGAGCAGAACTAAATCAAACCTTGTGCCTGGAAAGTCCCCAGTCTTCATGTATAAGACGCAATACAGACATTTTTACTGTTTTTCTACAACTAATTACTCAGTTTGATGAAAGTCAAGCTAAGCTGTTCCATGTTCTATGTATTCCATTCATTTTAAAATATTTTATGGCCACTATATTTAACACAGGATTATAATTGCACATCAGTTTAATAAAAAATAATCATGTTAGCTAGTTGTTTATCAGAAGAAGATGACCTACTGGTGTAAGTTTGAAAGGTGAACAATTGTTAAACTGGTCGTTTTGTTCGACTACAGTCATTACTGTCCTTCTGGTTGGTACTTTATTACACTTACTTTATTTCTTGTTCGTCTCAGACCAGATATCCTTTTGCAGAGCGACAGAAAACGCGGAAGTGATCCTCAGAAAAGGCCTGACGGTTTATCAGCTGAGGGGTCCCGTTAAGCCCCGCCCACCGAGCTGCTTCACAAACATGCGGAGAGGAAGGCGTTTGTTTTGGACGACGTAACCTCTCAGCTGACTGCGATGGAACGTGCTCTAGCAACATCCATAAGGCGCGCTTGATTTATTTTCGCTTCTTCCCTGTGTGCACACGTGGTGGAAAACTGCAAAATAATGGTCTTTCTTCCGTTACTGAAAATATAACCAGTTAGCTTAAGCCTTACCATTTACTTAATAAAAACTAAATAGTCTTATCGCAAAGGAGTTTTGAGTTTATTGTGCTGGAAAGACATTACCGAAGTGGGATCTAGGATCTCGAAGCCACAGACTGACCGGCGGCACACCCGGATTTCCAAAACAAACTCAATTGCTCTCCGTTAAGCTAACAGTTTAGCTACGCAAAGAAACGTAGAAGCTATACAGATAACACGAAATGGCGACGGCTATATATTTGGAGCATTACTTGGATAGTAAGTACATGAGAACACGCCGTAACAGAGTGGTAAATGTCCAACACTGGTTCACCTACGGTTAAGTTTGCTTTTATCGTCTACTTCGCTGAGAGGACTGAAGATGTTCAGACACGTTAGCGAATACTAGCCTTCATGCTAACGCAGCGTTTCGAAAGCTTTTAGTAGAATAAAATAAAAACAACTTTTGATGTTTGAGATGACTTAACTGACGGATAGGTTTAGTGCGTAACACTGCGCGTGTGTGCTCGTGTACAAATACAGATTTCTGCATGTTTATATAAAAACTAATAGTTTTAAGAGGAGTCTATGATTACATATTTGTATAACTAAGTATTTTATTTTGTAGTTTGTGTTTGTTTCAGTAAAGGAGACATCATTCATGTGCAACCTTTAGAAAACCGCGTTTCTCGGAACCGTTAGAACCGCCGAGGCGGGCTAGTGGAGCTGAAGCCCTCAGCTGTCTTACACACCGGAAGTCACCAGGTGACTTCTGTCAGTTATATTTGTACTTCTTAAAAGAACTAGTTATCGTATCGTAAATCCCACAAACACTGCGTCTCTAATACTATAGAAACTTACCGTTTGTACTTTTCGGTTTTATTAAACGTTGACCTTTTTACAGTTAATAATGCGCATGCGTAAAATCAGACCCACGTCCACAAATGGATTCATAGCTATTCTGCTTTTGTATTGACTTTGTTGGTCTTTTATATGAATTATCCTGATGGTGCTGGATGTCAGAATGAAACAGGCAGACAACTGTATGAGGTAGATAAGAACTGTTTCGACTACAGGGGTGTTTCAAAGAACACATGTATGACGTGGTCAAACTTTGGTAACTATAATAAACTGCAGTAAATGTCTGCATTTATTTTATTGATTTGTTTTGTTTCCACATTTTCTGACTGTAACGTCCACAGATTTTTAGGCTGAAAATCTTTTTTAAGTATAATCTGACGTGTTACCAGCGCATCTAATTTTCTTTATAACAAAGGAAATGTATTATGTTACTTTGATTTTTGGGCTTTGATCATTTGAAATTTGGTGAGAAAAGATTAAAAAAATATATATTAAAACTTGTAAATAAAATACACACAAAATAATTGTTGCAAAACATTGGTCCTATTCAGAAGTCTCAAAGGAGATGTCTCCAAAATCAGGAGTTATTTGGCTCAGAAACACTGAACATTTTGTTTAACACTAAAACAAAATGTCTTCCTCTTCTGTAGGTATTGAAAACCTGCCATGTGAGCTGCAGAGGAACTTTACTTTGATGCGGGACCTGGATAATAGAACTGAAGGTCAGCTAATAAACAGTTGTATGGATTAGAATAATTACTTTTTACAAATGTGTGCTCTGTTCACGCAGCTGCTTTTGCTTTATAATACTTAATTTGAAGTGACTGCTGTTGTGGCTCCTTAAATTTCCACCTTTTTGAAATGAGTAACTGCAGAGCTACATAAAGAATCTGACAGTTGTTGGTTTGCGTGTCGTGCAGAAAAGAAAGCAGAGATTGACAAACTGGCCGAGGAGTACATTGCGAATGTGAAGAACCTGGCGTCAGAGCAGAGAGTGGAACACCTGCAGAAGATCCAGAATGCCTACAGCAAATGCAAAGAGTTCAGTGACGATAAAGTCCAGCTCGCAATGCAGACGTATGAAATGGTCAGTCGAGTGTTCTTCCTCTCGTTGTTGGTCACATCGGTTTGTAGTATAATGCAGAGATTTTTTTACTCCAGGTGGACAAACACATCCGAAGGCTTGATGCAGATCTGGCTCGGTTTGAGAACGAGCTTAAGGAAAAACTGGAATTGAGCGGCTATGAGAGTACAGAAGGAAGAGCGTTGAAAAGTACGTTTGTTAGCTGAGGCACATTTGGTCACAGGGCAACAGAACTTTTGTTTGTAATAAACGTAGAAAATGTTTTCTGCAGAAAGTGATTTGCGCGGGCAGAGAGAGAAACGTGGACCCCGGAGACGAGGAAGGAAAAGTTCTGAGGAAGATTCTCCCAAAAAGAAAAAGATGAAGAATAGGTGAGTTTGCCCCAGTGACTGTGAAAACCGCAGAGTGTGTTAGCTCACGGATGGCGTGTTACATTGGTTCTGATTCTGTTTCAGTCCAGACTTGAGTGAAGCCCTCCTGCCCATGCAGCCATCAGATGTTTTAGACATGCCCGTTGATCCCAACGAGCCCACGTACTGCCTGTGTCATCAGGTGTCCTACGGAGAGATGATCGGATGTGATAACCCTGATGTAAGTTCCAACTTGTTTTCATTCTACAAGCTTTCCCTGCGGTTCATCCTGACACGTGTCGTTTACTCTCAGTGTCCGATCGAGTGGTTCCACTTCGCTTGTGTTGACCTTGCCACGAAACCCAAAGGAAAATGGTGAGCAAGACTTTAGTAGCTCAGACAATTATCAACATTAATTTAATGGCTTAAATATTTTTCTCTTTATGCCCTGACAGGTTTTGCCCCAGATGCACTCAAGAGAAGAAGAAAAAATAATGAGATTTCTTGTCAGACATGTTCCGTGTAAAATAATGTAGTTGTTCTACTGAAGGGTGGTTCTTACAGCTTTCCCATAAAACCTCGTGACTTGTCATTATTCGTATCTCGACTGCACTGTCCCTGTGTCTCTGTCCAGTTTCTCTCAACATTATCTGTGTTCTGGGCCTGCTCTGACATAAGAAGCTGTAAATACTATCATGACTAGAAAAGTAGATAGTCCCAGATTGTGGCTTAAGTATATTTGAAAGGTGAGTTTTATAAAGAGGTCATTTTTTTGACATCCTGCTGAGAATTTACAGTTTAAACACCTAAATCCTTACTGAGATGGTAAAATAAATGTGATTTATGTTTTGTTCCTACCTCTCTGGGGTTTACATCAGCACTGAGTCAGTGACTGCATTTAATAGGTGGGGGGGGGGGTAAAGTGTTTTAAGCTTAAACCAAACCGGCCAATCCCTGTAACCTTGTTCTTTAAATTTAAAGCCTACGACATTCTTGAATGTATTGTGGTTCTGATGTATCCTATAGCAGAATACAATATTTAAGCACTTTGATTGAAATTTTCCCCTGAGGTTTGATATTGCAGGCTAAGTTTTACAATAGTTTCTCATCATTTAAAACTTTGCTGTGGCACAACACTGCAACTTCAAAACATATGAACAGAACTATATAGATCTATTTTGTACATGACAGTATTTTGTAGACACATTTTCAGAAGAGATTTGTTGTATTAATTAAATATCGGCTAACGCAGATTTAATTTTATCAGAATTTAGCAGCTTTCTTATTTGACTATTGTTCATTTAGGTATAAGCTGCCAATAGAAAAACCAAAGTCTGTATTTTGTAAAATAATTTTGTAACAAATAAAATTTCACTATTAATCATGTTTTCTTTTTACTGTAGTTTGTAATGGAGTGTGTTGTATGTTTTTAGTGACTTCCAATTATTTGAAAACTGTTTTTTTTTTATCCCTAACCATGCATGAGTGTTTATCTCTGGAGCAACTTTCATACGAGTCAAGTTAAAGTGTTTTACAGAACAGTAAAGGCTTGACTGCACAGATGGGTTTTCAAGTCTACATTTAGAAGTCCAGACTCTGGACTCCTCAGATCCTCCAGCAGACTGTTCTACAATCTGTTGCTACTGAAGCGGAATCACCAGAAGTTCTTGTTTTGCTGAAAGAGAGGAACCAGAAGATCCAAAACCACCTTTGACTTAACAGGCAGTCAGAGTAAAGACTTCAGAACAGGTCTGCCGAGTTCTGAATCAGTTGAACCGTTCCAGTCCTGCAGCTGGCTGCTTACTAAAGCATCAATCAGTCTTGGTGTTGCCCAAAGATAAAAATGACCCCTGAAAATATTTTTAAATGATAAGCTGGTTTTGTGACCGATTGTATCTAATTTGAGACAAAGGTTGGAGTCAGATATGACACCAGGACTTCTTGTCTCGGGATGGTTTTAATTCCTAGTGATTCATTGTATGGTCAGGTCCATCTCTGAGCCTTAGAGTCTCATGAGTCAGGTAATATTTGTGGGGTTTGCAGAAACTCTGAGCCAAATGAAAAAAGTTTTAAAATGCATCATCTGACTCATCATCCCAGCTGCACTTTTCTTGGGTCCCTCTGTCAAACTGCACTTGCAGGTCATAAATAAAGTACGGATCATCTTTGTGCTTGCGGTTCCTCTCGAACAGTTTGTCCATTTGACCCTTCCTGAGAGCTAGTTCTTCATCATCCAGTTTGTTCAGGTCTTCATCGGGGTTCAGGTGGAACGAGGCCAGGCTGCGCTCCAGGCTGATGCCCTGCATGTGATCTCGCAGGAGGATGTGAAGTTTCTCCAGCTGGTTCTGGGACACTTGGGTCAGGTAGTCCGTGTGCCTCGGGTGTTTTTTCAGCCTTTCAGCCGCCTTGCTGCAGTCTGAAGGAGAAAATGTTAGGTTTCAAACTGCTCTGTGGAAGCATATGTGTACAGGGGAACACCCTCTGGTTTGCGGCTTGCTTTCAAGACTGATCAAGAATTGATTTAAAAAATTGATCAGTGATAGATTTACAGGTGATGTTTACAAGCTTTCTTATGCATGTGGGCGTCGAGTAATGTTTTCTTACCAGAAGCTGACGAGAAGTTCCGAACAGGAATAATTCGTTTTCGCATCTTTTCAGTGTCTGAGTGGACATAAATTAAAATGATAGCAGGAGGGTCGAACTGCACTCCGCAGCGCTTTGCCTTGAAACTCATCTTCGTTGTGCTCTGGTACTTACAAACCTACTTGAACTTGGCCTCCATTTGTGCTTAAATATTTGGACAACAACGTTTTGATCAACAATATTCTGACAAAATAAGGCATCCGAAGGCTTATAAAGTGAAGCGTTGCCAAGGAACAGGCGGACAGTTGGGGACAGGGTGTTTTCAGCGAAGCCTGACTAAATTTCGAAAATAAGAAAAAAAACTGAACAACTACTATATCACTGTTTAATATCTATATTTGTTTTTTATTCACATAGTAATTACTACTTTGTAAAATCTATTAAACGTAGCCAAATTCGTTATTAAAATCTCAAGAAATTTATATTTTTAGTCAGGCAGCTTCCCTAGAGCTAAAAGAAACGCATCGAATTCTCTTCCGTAAACAGGCCAATAACGCGAATAAAATATTGCAACCGATGAACAATTACTATTAGGTTTTGATGTATTTCATACTGATCATCGTTTTAGTTTGTTCATCGACATGTCACTGTTTTGTTAAATATGGTAAGCAGTTTTAATGAAGTCTATTGGCTTGGTTTGTGTCATAAAACTGTAAACATTGATTTCAATCAAGATTATGTCTTTAACTGTGCACAAGAGTATCTAATTTTTTTAGATTTATACCAAGTAATTTAAATGCTGAACAGTGAATAAGAACAAGAGGAATAACTGGTTGAATCATTCCTGTATGTTTGGATTTGTTTTATTATTGTGCACATTTCTGCAGATGATTATCAGGACCACTGTGATCTACTAAAACAGTCTTCTACAGTATCCATGGAGCTCAACAAGATGGGTTTTCACAGGTATTCTTTGGTCCGTTTTTATAAAGTGTAATGATGTTAGCTGTGACATAAAGAGATCTTGCTCCCTGTGTTTAGAGAGGTGAGCGTTTCTGTTGAGCTTGGACCTGATGTGCTCAGCCGTGTCAGCATGTTGCTGGTTTACAGATGGCCCAGTGGTGTTTACATAGATCTGTATGAACTGGCATCACCGATGCATCAAAGTGACTGGCAGGTAACTATGACAGATCTTTATATTAATGTAACCAACCATGCTTAATGTCACTTTGTATTTGTTGAACAAGCATTACAAAATGCACTGTTTGTGACATTATGTCTGTTCTCGTTTCTGTAAGATACTGACAGATTCAGCCATTGACCTAGAAGTGCCAGCTCACAGGACTTCAGGATTCCTTTCCTATGTGTATCCCACCAACACTAGACCAATTTCTACTTTTCAAAAAGTAACAATTCCAGTGCACGGACGTTATCACAAACCATCTTTTGCTGGGGAAACATTTGTATCTGTTCATATCGAACCTCCTGAACTACTGCTGCGGACTGAAAAATGTAAGAAGACAAACGTTTTATTGTAGAGTAAATGTACTTGAAAATACTTACCGTATACATACTTAAATCTATTGTTTATCAAATTAAGATGTTACATGAATTGAAGAGCTGTTGATACTTTTGTTTTCCTTCCATATGAAGTGAAATGCAAGAGATAAGAGCTGTGTCTCAATTCAGGGCTGCGTCCTTCAAAGTTTGCTCTTGTCGGACACACATGTCATTGCCCTGCTCCAAAGGCTGTCCCAGTTCTGAGCTCCTTCTCGTGCGGCTCACAAAGCCCCAAAATGGAACAGGATTCCTTGCGCCATCAGCAAACTAAACAAGGAAATGAAGACAGCAGTTTTTTTTTGTTTGTTTGGTTTTTTTTTTCATTTAACCAAGCCGGCATAGTTTGGAAATTCATCATGGACTAAAGAATTCATTTTTAAATGTTTGTTTAGCAGCTTAGCTGGTGAAATGGCTGCTGCAATGAAATGTTAAATAAAATGCAATTACAAGCACTGATACTGGAGCTAAATGCAAAATAATATTTGTTTTTATTTATTTATTTAAATCGTATCACTGTGGTAATGGGGTACTGTAATCCGTAGACTAGACCGTGTCATTTCAAAGCCTACATGGACTGAGAAGGCTGTGGCCTCTGTGGGCAGTGGTCTGGGTAAGCTGCAGCCCCTGAATTGGGACACAAAGGTCAGCTATCTATATATAATGTGACCTTATCTACATGCTTCGTTATGACACTAATTAATTGATTAATTTCTTTTCTCTAGGCACACACCTTAACAGACTGGAGTCTTTTACTGTGGTGGATGCACCATGCACTGTTAGCAATTCCAGCATGTGTTCATGGGTAAAAGCCCAGCAGCAGCAGGTACAAACCTTCATAAACATTTACATGGTACTTTTTAAAAAAATGTATTCTTAGTTCCCTAAAAGTATTTTGTGTCTTTTAGGAGCCTAGCATCATCAGTTTCCAGGTTCCGGTTGGTGACGGGTCTGTGGCGCTGCTTGTATGTGGCATGACTCTTCTTGTCACAGTAACCTGCTGCATGGCGCTGTCCAAATACATTCTGAAACATCACATCAATTAAAGCAGCAACAAGCAGCAAATTGTGTTGTCCAGCTTTTAGACAGACAATTGTACCATGTCTAACTGAACTGAAAAATGGATCATACAAGAAATAATTGGATTTTAGGCTATGTCAGGATATGGCTACGTATGTAGATTATTTCAACAATAACACAACTTAAAATGTTACAAATTGAGTTTATAAGCTATTTATAAGCTATTTATAAGCTATACACATATATATATATATATATATATATATATATATATATATATATATAAGTTTATAAGCTTTATATATATATATATATAGGTTTGGCATGTTTCTGATTTTAAAGCTTTTAAGTAGTGAAACTGATGATTGTACTTTGGTACGTTAATGTTGGGTAAAGTGAGGTGGTATAAACCTGATATATTAAATGTTAGATAAATTGAGCCAGTTTTATCTCGGTATACTAAATGTTGGATAATTTGAGGCGGTTTTAACCCGGTATAATAAAACTGGATGGTGACAGCGGCCAGTGTTTTGGCTCCATTCATTTGAAGCAGGGGCAGGGTTGGGTCGGTAGTTCCGCTTCCCCTTCGCCATAGCGGAATTATCCTAAGGCCGAAAACATATGAACATTTCCACTGTAAATAGATACGATCACGTCTGTATTCACTTATTTGCACGCACCGTGTACCATAAAGTTCCCAGATGATTCGGTGGATGCACTTTTAGCGGATTTTTAAGCGTTTTCCAACCCATCGGGGATCGTCCAGGAGCCAAGTTGAGCTGTTGTGTGATCTCCGGTGAGCTTTTCGCCGCTTCCGTGTCGACTCCGTTAGCCGGAAAATTGGTGCGGGATACTTTGGCCATTTACCTCCCGTGTGATGTTTAATTTACTGCCTGATCTTATAAAGTTGCAGGGTAAAAGTCCTGTAGTCGGCTCTACTGTGTTAGCACAGTAGCTTAAAGCTTCACTGAGAAGAGCAGTTGTTAATGTAGCATGTTGAGCTAGCCATAACTTCTAGCACACTTGTTGGTCAGGGAGTTAATGCTAACGCTAGCATGCTAACGTCTCTGATGTTACTCACTGAGTAGCATTTGAACAAACCTGGGAGAAATGTAGTTAAATGGTAAATAGTTGACTAATAATGTGTAGAAAGTGTTGAAACGTAAAATCTCGGTGAAAACCGATGAATGATTATTTTTTCTTTCTGAGCATGGAAAGTGAGCAGCTTACATCTACGTATGTTCTTCTTGGGTCATTTTAACCTTAAACTCGAAGCATTCAGAGGTTTTACGTTTTCAATTTATAAAGTTCAAAGACCAGAGTGAGAGGAGGGACAGTGGGTATGTTGGTAGAAGGATGTTAGAGATGCAGCTTCCAGAAAAAAGACAAAGAGGAGACGTGGATGTAGTTGGAGGGAGGACAGAGGAGGATGATTTGCTGTGGAGACCCCTGATGAGGGAATAGCTGAAAGAAGAAGAAGATGATTGTAAAGAGGATGTGTTTATGGGTAGAGTTTGTAATCTGCTGTAGCTGATCACCTATCAGTAGTTTAGATAATGAGAAACTCAAGTTAACCTTTGACCTGAGGTGTGACGAGACTGATCTCCTGTTAGGTCTGAACCTGACGGTGATGGATTCTTACAAATGTCTCTAAGTCCCTGAAGGAACTCGGCTGTCCTTCATTGTTTGACATGTTGCTTCCAAGCAGCCAGACGTTTTTGTGCAGGACTTTCCCATTTTGATGGGATTGTTTTTGTTTACTCCAACCTTTGACTCCTTCAGCCTAAAAAGGTCCTTAAACTCCTGAGATGAACCCGTGTTGTGTCGACTCATGACAGACATCTTAGAAACTTTGTTACCAGCAACAGGTTGCACAAATACAACGTGCTTTAATCTACCAAAGACAATGAAAATTACATTGTTGGACATGTTAAATATTGATTTTTGGCCAAGAAGGGAGTTGTTAGATGAAAACTTGACATTTGGGAGATGATAAACTGAAAGATGATGCATTTCTCTGGTCCTGCTTCAGGTCTTTAAAGGATTTTTGATCCCTATTTCTCAAAGACATGACCATGAAATACTGTTCAACTGTGGCAGTTTTTTTTCTAAGGCCCAATCCCTGTTTTTGTCCTTCATTGATCCATTTTTCTAATTTTAAACACACCGAACAATAAAGTCACAGGAAAACATTTTAGGGCCTTCAGAATGTTTACAGAATGTCTGCCTCCTTTATTCAATTTATTAGTAATTAATTAGAATTACTTTCAAATTTTTGCACCGTACTGAAAACCCCTTTTAATAAACGAATGACAGAAAACATAGAGACAGAGAGAAGTTCTGTCTTTAACATTATTTATGGTTTACCAACAGTTATGTTTGATGCATCTTGGTGCTTCCTGTCCTCCAGAGCCCGTGCTGATGTGAGTGCCGCCTCCCGTCTGTACCTCCCTCTTCATCCTCATCCTCCGCGACCCGCCGCCTGGTTTGCACCGTGAGGCTCAGAGCGACCTCCCACCATGTGTGATAACGGAGACCCAGAGGATAAGCCCCCGGCCCCTCCGGTCAGGGTGACCAGCACCATCTTTGGCGCTGGCGTCGGCAAAGACTCTTTTTCAACCAACCACAGTTCCAAACCGCTCCCGTCTGTGCCCGAGGAGAGGAAACCTCGCAAAGGCTTCTCCATCTTCTCAGTGGCTGAAAAAGGTGTTCAGAATGAGACAGTGCACGTACACAACCAAAAATGATTAGTCAATTTCATTTTATAAGTAATGTCTTGATAACTTGGCTTTTTTTCATTTGGTTTGTTACTTTCAGGGGGTAGGAAGAAAGATCGAGACAAAGAGCGACCGGAGATTTCTCCACCTTCAGATTTTGAACACACCATACACGTCGGCTTCGATGCCGTAACAGGAGAGTTCACAGTGAGTTGTCACTAACTGGACACTCGTTTTTAGTTTTTGACCGGAAGGCTTCATTTCTCAGGGGGTTTCTCATTGCTTTGTCCCATGTGCAGGGTATGCCAGAACAATGGGCTCGACTACTCCAGAAATCAAACATCACTAAGTTGGAGCAGAAGAAAAACCCACAGGCTGTGCTGGACGTTCTGAAGTTCTTCGACTCTACGGGCAACAGTCGGCAGAAGTACCTCAGCTTCTCCTCCTCTGGTGAGAGACAAAGTTCCATCAAGTCATGGACGAGTGTGTACAGAGTCAGCTTTCTAAAACCTCTTGTTTTTATGTTTTGTATTAGAAAAAGATAATTTCACTCCAGGACCTCAGTCCGTAAGTGTTTCTGAACTTTCACGCCATTATATTCATCCTTTGTGCTCTTAAATTGAACAAACTGTTTTTCTGTGACTTTTCAAAAAGCCTGTTAAAAAAAGTCCCGAACCTTCCTCTCCCAACATCAAAGACATTGATGACGACGATGATGATGAGGCTGCTCCTCCTATTGTGGCGCCGAGACCAGAACATACAAAGAGTGTATGTTACCAGTTGCTTTCAAGATGAATCTTTCAAGATTTAAATCATTTGTTGGGTTTTTTTCTGATGCAAAAAGTCTGTTTTCTGTTTTTCTTTGTTTCGTGTTGTTGCACAGATGTATACCCGCTCTGTTATCGAGCCCGTCCCCGCTCCCAGCGTGTGTCCTGACGGAGACACTGCGTCCAAGGCTACAGACAGACACAGAAAGAAGAGCAAGATGACTGATGAGGAGATCATGGACAGACTGAGTACGTTTTTGAAACCATTGGTTTCACATTTGAAGGATCAGAAATGTAAAGTGGTTGATCTCTTCTCAATCTGACCCACAGGAACCATAGTCAGCATCGGGGATCCCAAAAAGAAGTACACACGATATGAAAAGATTGGTCAGGGGTGAGTGCAGATGTGTTTAATTTCAGTGTTTGTCGTCAGTTCTCAGAAGGTTCAGAAAAGATTCTTTAAGTGGAAACATTTGCAGGACAATCCTTAAAAAAAGAAACCGACTGAAACATTTTAACAGACACGGGATGACAAAAATACTTCTGTTTTCTTCATAAGACAAGCAAGACTGCAAACAAACAAAAAGCCTCCAATGGTCTGTGGATAATCCGAAATCGGGAGTTTCACTTTTCACTCTAAAAATAATCGCCTGGGAGATGAGAAGTATCTGCAGATTTGAACATTTTTATATCAGTGATAAACGGACCTTTGTTTAGAAAGCAACAGGCTGTTTTAAAGGGATACTAACAATTCCAATCGTAGCCACAGGGGTTCTAAAGGTGAGTCCAGACAGACTAAAGAAGTCTCTCAGCTTTGTGATCTTCTAAATCACAGTGCAGGTGATGTGATGTGAGACATAGAGAGGACTCTCCTGGTCTGAGATCAGAGGAGAGTGGGCTCACAGAAGCAGGAGATGACTAGGACAGGTGGCGTAGTGTGCGTGTGTGTAGAGACAAAACATAGCAGCTCATATCCTGGCCAGTTGTGGGGTACTCAGTATTTCACTGTGCTTCTGTGAAAAAGGAGGTTTTCACAAAACCTACTTAATTTAGTTCAGTAGTTTCTAGAACTGTAGCTGTGTCTTTTTTTCTACTGTCTGGAAATGTGCACTTGTGACATGACACTTTGTTTGCACTTGAAAGTGAAAAGTGCAGGGAATCATTCCACAGCTGCAGTGCATACCTTCAGTGTGCTTAATGTCTGACAGTCAAACGCCACACCTGTTCAAGAGCTGACTGAACAATAAGGTGTGTGTGATGCTCTGAGACGGCGCCGCACATACAGCCTATGACCCCTACGGTTTGCGTGTGAATACACACGAGCTACAGACTGTCAGTACAGCTGTGATCAAACAGGTGCTGCTAGCAGAAAGAGTGCAATGTTTAAGAAAACATATGAATTAATTTAGGAGCCTTATTAAAAGAGAACTGCATGTTGAAATCCCATCTTTCTATAGACCTGCCATTATTCACAGTAGCTCAGTGTGTCCAGGTCGCCAACGGTTACCATCGAGTGGTTTGTCTGTTTTCATTGTTGTTGACCCTGTAGCAGTTTTCAAGCATGAAAGTGTTGTTCATGTTTTACAACCACAAACCTGGAGCCCACCATGAACCCCCTGTGTGAACCAGATATGAGGGACAAAAATACCTAAAGCCTGTTTTCAATAGTTAAAGCTACGAGGCAATGATCTAAAACAGTGCTTTTCACAGTGGGGGCCACCAGGGGACGCTAGAGGGGCCTCAGAAAGCCGGAGGAAAGAGAAGAGGAAAAAATGCAAACATTAAAAATATAATCTAATAAATGTTTTAAATCATTTTCATAAAATCTCATTTATTTTTCAGTCATTTAAAAATAATTTATGATATCCTGAAATGTTATTTAAGACAGCTGAGGTTTGATTTCTTTTTTTCTGATCTTGTCAACAGTTTGTTGAAAAGTTGGTTTTTTCAGTGGGAATAAAACAGTTTTCAAAGCATGTTAGTTAATAAAATTCTTATGCTAAAAAAATTCTGTAATTATTGCATAGTGAATAAAAGTGAGGAAAAACATTCAAAAAGTTCTTTATAGATTTTGTAGCATTATTTGTAGGTTTGCAGGGGGTCCTCAGCCAGAAGTTAGTGCTGTTTGGAAAATTTCAAACACAGCAGCATCAAGTTTCCAAATAAAACACCATCAGATTATTGCAAAGACCAAGTCAAAGTTTATCTGATTGAACTGCTTCAGATCTCAGGGAACAGGAGATATTTTGTAAAGAAAATAATTAGTGATGTGGAAGATGTGAGGTATGAGCTGATACAGACTCTACACGTTTACATCATGGCTGTATTTAGGTTTTATTCTACAGAAATGTGTCTGCATTTTGGTTCGCATTTGTTTAAATAAATGACACTATACTTGATTCTGTGTATTTCTTTTTAAAACCCAGTAACTGGATTATTGGACTGTTTTAAGTAAACCGAACTCCAAGTGAGTGGTTTGTAAAGTCATGTCTAATTGTGTGAAACTTTCTGCAGGGCATCGGGAACAGTATTTACAGCCATAGATGTCGCCACAGGACAGGAGGTAATGAGTTGAGACATGACGGAATTTAAAATGAGTGAAAAGTTTTATCTCAAGCGGACTGAAGATCTGACATTTCCCGTCTGCAGGTCGCCATTAAACAGATTAATCTTCAAAAGCAGCCGAAAAAGGAGCTCATCATCAATGAGATTTTAGTAATGAAGGAACTGAAGAACCCCAACATTGTCAACTTTTTAGATAGGTGTGTTTGGCAACTTGGTTTATGTTTTGGTGTGGCATGTAGAATGTTTAAAAAGAGCAGTGTTTGACAGTTTCCTGATGGGGGAGGAGCTGTTCGTGGTGATGGAGTATCTTGCTGGTGGCTCACTGACGGACGTGGTCACAGAGACCTGTATGGATGAAGCTCAGATAGCTGCTGTCTGCAGAGAGGTGCGTTACCGGTTTAAATAAGAGTCCTACAAAACATCCACGTCCCACCTAATGCATTTAGTAGCACACAATGTTTTTCACTGCACTTTTCTCGTCTACAGTGTTTACAAGCATTGGATTTTCTCCACGCTAATCAGGTCATTCACAGAGATATTAAAAGTGACAATGTGCTGCTTGGGATGGACGGTTCTGTGAAGTTGAGTAAGTAGGGTTCTGTTTGCTGCAAGATGCAGCACAAAAAGGTACTCACTGCATCTTCTCTTTCCTCTCCTTTCGTCCACAGCGGATTTTGGCTTCTGTGCCCAGATCACTCCTGAACAGAGCAAACGCAGCACCATGGTAGGCACGCCCTACTGGATGGCTCCTGAAGTGGTGACCCGAAAGGCTTACGGGCCTAAAGTAGACATTTGGTCACTTGGTATTATGGCCATTGAGATGGTTGAAGGAGAGCCTCCTTATCTGAATGAGAACCCACTACGAGTGAGTCCTTCTTGGTTTATAGTCTGTTAGTTTGACGTGAAGCGTTGTCAGAGTACTCAAAACAAAACCTAAACATACAGGGGTTGGACAGTGAAACTGAAACACCTGATTTTAGACCACAATAATTTATTAGCATGGTGTAGGGCCTCCTTTTGCGGCCAATACAGCATCAATTTGTCTTGGGAATGACATATACAAGACCTGCACAGTGGTCAGAGGGATTTTAAGCCATTCTTGCAGGATAGTGGCCAAGTCACTACGTGATACTGGTGGAGGAAAACGTTTCCTGACTTGCTCCTCCAAAACACCCCAAAGTGGTTCATTAATATTTAGATCTGGTGATTGTTCAGGCCATGGGAGACGTTCAACTTCACTTTCATGTTCATCAAACCAATCTTTCACCAGTCTTGCTGTGTGTATTGCTGCATTGTCATCCTGATACAATGTTTGAACCACTGGATGCACATGGTCCTCCAGAATGGTTCGGTAGTCCTTGGCAGTGACGCGCCCATCTAGCACAAGTATTGGGCCAAGGGAATGCCATGATATGGCAGGCCAAACCATCACTGATCCACCCCCATGCTTCACTCTGGGCATGCAACAGTCTCGGTGGTACGCTTCTTTGGGGTTTCTCCACACCGTATCTCTCCCGCATGTGGGGAAAACGGTAAAGGTGGACTCATCAGAGAACAATACATGTTTCATATTGTCCACAGCCCAAGATTTGCGCTACTTGAACCATTGAAACCGACGTTTGGCATTGGCATGAGTGACCAAAGGCTTAGTTATAGCAGCCCGTCCGTGTATATTGACCCTGTGGAGCTCCGGACGGACAGTTCCGGTGGAAACAGGAGAGTTGAGGTGCACATTTAATTCTGCCGTGATTTGGGCAGCCGTGGTTTTATGTTTTTTGGATACAATCCAGGTTAGCACCCAAACATCCCTTTCAGACAGCTTCCTCTTGCGTCCACAGTTAATCTTGTTGGATGTGTTTCTTCCCTCTTGGTGGTATGCTGACATTACCCTGGATACCGTGGCTCATCATACATCACAAAGACTTGCTGTCTTGGTCACAGATGCACCAGCAATACGTGCACCAACAATTTGTCCCACTTTGAGCTCTGGTATATTGCACATAATGTTGTGTGCATTGCAATATTGTGAGCAAAACTGTGTTCTTACCCTGTTAACTGAACCTTCACACTCTGCTCTTACTGGTACAATGTGCAATTAATGAAGATTGGCTACCAGGCCGGTCCAATTTAGCCATGAAACCTCCCACACTAAAATGGTGTTTCAGTTTCATTGTCCAACTCCTGTATTACAACAGTTTAAATCTTTTGAGGATTAATTTAGCTACTGAAAATGCCATTTCAGCTTGTGATTTAGCTGTAGGTGAACTGCAGGTCTTTCATCCTAAAACCAGCTCCTGTTACTCTTTTGTTTGACAACAACTTTTAAATTAGAAACCAGACATTACAACAGCTTTCTGTCTAAAGTCAGTGTCACAGTTATTATTCACAATCATTCTGTGCTAACTGCAGACTTTTCTGTTTACATTATACCAAACAGCTATAACATTATAACCAGGCTACACAGACACTTAAAAAACAACAACTGTCCTGTCTGGCATATGCTGCACTCAGACATTCAGTACAGTAAGATTAAACTGATAGCTTTTCCAATGCCTTGACAGTTTTGCTCTATAACAGGAGTGATTTGAAATAATCCTCCCAGTGGAGCCTTTATTGTTTGAAGTCACCGGACAGAGAAGTCTGAGTGGGTTACAAAAGGTAGGGAGTTGGGTTGAACAAATAAAAAACAACAACAACAGTAATAGAAACCAATAGTTGAGCCAGTATACAAAGTACATAAAAAATAGAAACCTAATAAGTTACAAAAAGGTACAAATTAATTGTTAATTATATCAGCAGAAACAGATCAACAAGAGCCACAAATATTTAAACTTGGGCTGTGAGAAATACAGCATGCATACAAGTGTGTGATACATATGCACACACAGAAATGACACTTACTGTCTGTTCACAGCCCACCAGTCACACCTTCCTCTTCTCTCCCCCCTGTTTGCAGGCGTTATACTTGATTGCCACGAACGGCACACCTGAGCTTCAGAACCCAGAAAAGCTGTCTCCAGTTTTCAGAGACTTCCTGAATCGCTGCCTGGAAATGGATGTAGAGAAAAGAGGCGGAGGCAAAGAGCTACTGCAGGTAAAAGTAAAAGAGCCATTGCTGCTCTTTTACATTCTGATAATGTGTTTAAATGAAATCTGCTCTTTGGTTTTTCACTTGCTCACGTTCTCTACTTTGTGTTGATTCAGCATCCGTTTTTGAAGTTGGCAAAGCCCCTCTCCAGTCTGACACCCCTCATCCTGGCAGCCAAGGAGGCCATGAAGGGCAGTCGTTAGCTGATGAACCCAGCTGCCTTGCCTCCCCATGCTGTGCACACGTGTGTGCCAACCAGAGTAGATTTTGTACCAGACAATAGGCTGATAGTGGGTCACCCCTCCTGATGCAGCAGCCTTACAAGCCCTGACAAACCTCACTGTGAAGAAGACCAAAAATCTAGAGCACATCCACAACGCTGTCCATGTGAACACTTCATTTTCTCTCAGATGTCAGAAGACAAGTCAAATTAAAGTGCATAATTTCAGAGTCAGGTTCTGTGCATCACATCTGGTGAAAAGTTAGTGCTGGGCTTGTATTTAACCTGGAATGAAGAAGATGCCTAGTTCTGATTAGTTTTTTAATCAAATGCCTTAAACGGATACAAAATGTTGCCTAATGTATTGTCGACATGTCTGTGTCTTCTTTCCCGTGATTTTTACTACCTTTTGTATTTTACTTTTTCAGCTTATCAGTATCTTAGTTATTTTGATACTTGAATTTCCTATTCGTCCACCATTTTGGTTCATCCCTAAACAAATGTGCCATTTCCACTGTGTTCCGAACATTTCACTTCACACAGTTATAGGAAACATTTCAGTGCGTTCCTCATCATGAATGTGTGCTGTGATTCTGTCACACCTGACAGATTGATTATACCAATTCTTCCCCAGTATGTTTTAGTCTCCTGATGCCTGAGGTGCACCTTACAGGTAAATGTTAGATTGACAGGGTTTCTACTTTCTGCTCTGTTGCTATTAAAAAGAGGTTTTTTTTAATGTTAAATTCTGTCCTTTGTGTTCTTCCACACTAAACGAGTGCACTTTTTACCACTTTGTGTCCATTGTGATCTTAGTCATTCATTTGAAAACACTGTCATGCTGATTTTCAACTTAAAACCTTAAAAATAAATATGCATTTTTAATAAATATTTAGTTTATGATGTACAGCAATGTCACATCCTCTTCCGTAAGCCTCACTTCGAGAGAAATCAAGATAATTCAAGGAAGTGATCTAAAGTCACTGTTTTATGTCGAAAAGGTGCTGTTTTATTTTGGAAAAATATCCCGGAAGTTGTTGGGGGTTTTTTGTATGACAAAGAGACTTCGGGTGGCGTTTCTCGAGTTTGTGAGAGAAAACAATTAGTTTGTTTTCTTGGGAGTCAGAACATCATGTCCCCCCAATTTAAAGACAAAGAAGCTTACCAAAGACTGAACTATCTTTACCAGGTCGGTGAAAGTTGATGGTTAGCATGCTAACCTGCTAGCTAAGCTAATCTTGCTAAAACGGATAATGGTTAGCATGCTAACCTGCTGGCTATTGATGGTGTTTATGTCTCCAGGCTGCTCATTGTGTCTTAGCTCAGAACCCGAGCAACGGGGAACTGGCTCGTTTCTACTGCTTCACTCAGAAAACTATCGCAAGACGTTTGGTTCTCAGACAGTAAGTCCGTCAGGCATTTAATAACAGTTTGTTTATATTTTGAAAGCATAATTGCACCAGATTTTTTGCGTCACATCCTGTTCATTTTTTGTAATCGCATTTTTGTCAAATATTTCAGGAAGTGCAGATAACTGGACAAACGGTGGTACCACCAGGAATCTTTTTCACAGAGGGGGCCCCTCGGGGCCATTAAAAGTCTTGGGGGGTGGTCGCACCAAAACCAACACCTGACTTTGAAAATCGCTGAAGTTTTACTATTATCACATAAGAGGACACAACCAAAAAACCTATCACGTCAAACTAAACAATGAAGTCATTTTATTTAAATGCTTTTATTTGTGAACTCAAAAATCATTCACAGTCGGCTCAACATCAAACATTTAAACTGTCTCCGAGCTACATGTATTGTCCTTCCTGTGGGCCCACCACCTGCAGGAGGGGCCATACGGGTGCATGACACCATGGGCAATAGCCAAAGGCGGGGACCTTGGCGCTCTGACCCTGGTTTACCAAAGCTGGCTCTTGGGACATGGAATGCGACCTCTCTGGTGAGGAAAGAGCCTGAGCTTGTGTGTGAGGTTGAGAGGTACCAACTAGATATAGTTGGGCTCACCTCGACGCACAGCATG
>JAVKLF010000083.1:14277967-14289999 GCA_034783495.1 Millerichthys robustus | reverse complement strand
ACTTTTTGTTCTAGTTCAGTTATTTTTTTATCTCTGTCATTTAACAGAACTCGCAGTTGCTTCACCTCCTCCATCAGAGTGATCATAAGTTCCTGCTGTTTTGATAGTTTTGACAGTTCACTACTCATGAAGTTTAATGATCTTTTAATTTCTTCCATACTGTCTGAGTTTTCACCAACCAACTCTTTTCCTTGTCCGCGTCTACCCGGCATGACTCACGTGGGCCTGGTATCAGCAGCTCACAGGTCCCGACTCCAGCGCCCCAGCGATGTTGCGGCCTTGCCGCTCGACGGCGTCCTGCTCTCAGGTCCGGAGGCTAACAGCCCAGCGATGTTGCGGCCTCACCCCTCGACGAAAATATATTTTAAAAAAATGATATACAGGCTATTAAAAGGTAATACATGAAGTGTTTGTGAGGGGTTGAGTAGGTGGAGAGAGGAGAAGGGACGTTTGAGAGTGAAAACGATTAAGAATTAGGCTCTTTTCTGGCAAGTAATAAATTGATAGTTTTGGTATAATCCGGACTGTGAGTGGATCAAGATGGCTAGTTGTAATGGGGGGGTGTTCTGAAGATGATAATATGGACACAGCATGGGCTATGGTAGAAAACAAAAGAGGGGGAGGAGGAAAAGAGAAGATTAAAAGAGGATTAAATAATGGGAAAAGGTCTCTTGAAGATGAAGAAGAAAGAATAGAAATAAAAAAGTAATGACAGAAAACTTTAAAGTTATATTGAAATTCAAGACTGGTCAGGATATGATTGGGGTAAATCCTATCAGCTTATCTAATGGATTAAAGAAAGTTTTGATGATGTTGAACTAGCTAAAGTTTTAAGGGAGGGGAGTCTTCTTATTATCTGTAAGAATGCATAGCAAAAAAATAAGGCATTAAAACTACAAATGGTATGTAAAAAGGAAGTAGTGGAAAGAAAGGTAGTGGGAGAAGAAAGAGGATCAAAGGAGTTATACCAGGAATCCCTGTTGGAGAAAACTTGGAAGAACTAAAGAAAGTAATAAAAGGAGGAGAGATTTATAAAAGAAAACATAAAATTTATTCAATTGCAAGTAAATAGGGATCTAGAACTTAATGCGGTAAAAATTTGTACAAATAAAGGAAATATTAAAATAATAAATTATTATAATCCTTGTAAAAAATAGAAAAATCAAAAATAGAAACAATTCTTAAGTGCTGGAGAGGAAAAGTAGTTTGGCTGTCAAACTGAAGAAGGAGTCCTATCGGGCCTTGTATAATAAATAAATTAGATATTTAAAATTTGCTGCAAAAATCGTCTGAGAATGTAGTGTTCAGCAGCATTTTTAGTTTTCTTTGAAAGACAGGAATTATGGGACGGTTATAGTGGGTTTGCGCCTGGTTCATACTCCAGTCCGGAAGGTGGCGGTAATGCACCTACAAGTTGTTTGCCAACCGCCATAAAATAATAATAAGAAGACGAAGAAGAAGAAGAAACGGAAAAAGAAGAAGAAGCGTTTGTGACGCCGTCGGGAAGCGGAAGTTGGTAAACGTCATAGCGCTGCGTGCGCGCCGAAGCTCGCGCATGTGTGCACGTGCGAGTTGAGCGGCCAGAGCCGAGAGTAGCGATGGCAGGGGAAGAAGAGCCGACGCTCAGGGAGGACTGAAGAGTTCTGACATGGCGGACAAACCGTCCACGCTGCTGGTGAAGCTGTTCGTCGCCGGGTTCTACGGCCTGAGCTCGTTCCTCATCGTCGTGCTGAACAAAAGTGTCCTGACGAGCTACAGGTGAGGAGGTCCGCCGTGTGGGCGGCAGAACTTTCTGCAGCTCCGGTTCTGTGTCGGTTCAAAGTGTCTCTGTTCTTTCAGCTTCCCGTCCTCGGTGTGTGTCGGGATAGGACAGGTAAGTGTCCCCCGCTGCGCACCTGAGAACAGAAGGCTCGTTTGCACAGGTCGAACTGACGTACGTGCGTGCGTGTGTGTGTGTGTGTGTGTGTGTGTGTAGATGTTCGCTACAGTGATTGTGCTGTGGGTGGGCAAGGCTTCGAGGGTGATCACCTTCCCAGATTTTGATGAGAGCATACCTCACAAGGTAAAGCAGGGTTCCGTCAGAACCCCTTCATGTTGGTTCGGTCAGAACCTCTTCATGTTTGTGGACGTTCTTCTCCCTCAGACGTTTCCTCTGCCTCTCCTGTACGTGGGGAATCAGATCACGGGACTATTTGGAACTAAAAGACTGAAGCAAGTACTCCTCTCTGCCCTCATGAGACCAAACGATACACAAAGCCCGATCAGTGGGATCATTTTCTCTTCTTTGTGTTCTCCACCAGTTTGCCCATGTTTACGGTCCTCAGGAGGTTCTCCATCCTCTTCACCATGCTGGCTGAGGGACTTCTGCTCAAGTAGGGTTACTGGTTCATGTCCTGAATGAGACAGAGTCTTTGTGAATTAGACTGATGTTCTGTATGTGACACGCGACAGGAAGAAGTTCTCCTGGCCCGTCCAGATGACCGTGTTCACCATGATCCTTGGGGCGTTTATCGCAGCCAGGTTAGTACCTCTGCTTCTTTCTGTACAAAGAGTGGTTTTGTCTTTGCGTCCTTCGGCTGATGTGACCTTCAGAGAGACGCTGAATGTCTGTTTATCTCGATGTTATCTGGTGTTTTCCTTCCACCCTCTGCCTAGCGCTGACCTGTCCTTCGATGCACAAGGTTACGTCTTCATTCTGATGAACGATGTCATGACTGCTGCCAACGGGGCCTACGTGAAACAGAAACTAGATGCAAAGGTAGGAGGCAGTAGCACCTGGTGAACTGCAGTCCGAGTTGAGTTGTAGAAACACAGAGAAAGAGATCTGTCTTCAGCTGCTAACTTTATGGTGTGAACATTGTGTTTTAGACAAACTCTGTCCAACTAGAACGGTGTCATCTTCTGTTGAAACTCAGATTAATAACTGCTGGTCAAAGCAGGAAAACATGTCGTCGCTTGTTTGATTTCCGATGTCACCAGACATTCTGGTGCACATTCCAGCAAGAACCCAGAGTGTGACAGAGTTCTGCTGCTGCTATTTTTGTTCAGGAGCTGGGGAAATATGGACTATTATTCTATAACGCCTTGTTTATGATCGTCCCCACGCTGCTGCTGGCTCATGTCACCGGAGACATTCAGAAGGTGAGCCGTTCAACGGTGCTGTTTGCTTTTGATGTTCTTCTATCGAGCCTGTTTTTTGTATCCCTCTGAACGTTCAGCAGAACCCTTTAACACAAGTAGAGATGCACCGATCTAACATCCACTAATTATCTGGATCCAATAATGGATGAATGACGCCGATCCAGAATTCCGATCCAGTCGTTTCTTTGTTTAATTTTATTTTTTATTAATATCAGGAGCCAGTGCACTTTACATTGAAGTGTTATTAATTTTTGTTACAATGTACACTTTGTAAATGAACATTAAGTACATTTATATCTGTGTCAAATTTTGTTAAGAATGTTTATGTCAAGCCTGATGCCTTCACTTACCTGGCATCGTGTACAGTTCATTCATTAAACTGTAGTATTGGATCGTTATGGTGTATCTGCATCGGACTGGATTGTAAAAGACTGGATCAGTGCATCTCTAAGCTGAAGTGTAAAACTAAGAGTAACAGAAAAAGTTAAAGTGCGTGCACGTCACCAGGGCGGTGTGCTGTAAATATGGGACTTCCTGGTTGGCCCGGCTGGGGCCCAGACGCCTGTACGGCACAAAGATGCTATTATACCCCTCAGAGTTCCTACAGAAGAGTCTGCAGCTCCCCCTCACTGATCGTAGGAATGACAGCTAACAGAAAGTCAGTGTGGAAGGTTTTGGGTGGAAGCTGTGCTGCCCTGCTCTGTTTTTCCCCACTGTGGGTGGATAACGTGACTCGGTCCTTCCTTATTGCCATAACTCTGGATAGTTTTCCTCTGTGCTGTGTTTGTTTTATCTCCTGGTGGTAAACACGTTTCTGCTTCCAGGCGGCAGAGTTTGAGGGCTGGTCCGATGTGTTTTTCCTCTCCCAGTTCCTGCTGTCCTGTGTCATGGGGTAAGACTGGAATCAGTCTGGTTGATCCAAAATATGTGTGGTCTGTCTGCTGATGAAATCCGTCTCATTCACAGTGACTCTGTTCTTCAGCGCCGCATCAACATTGTGAAATCCTTTGTTGTCAAGTTGGGCGTAATGTGAAAGTGTTTTCTTATTTTTAGCTTCATTCTGATGTATTCCACCGTACTGTGCACTCAGTACAACTCGGCATTGACGACGACCATCGTGGGCTGCATCAAGGTGAGTTCAAGGAACCGTTAAACGCAGGACAACAGAAATGCTCAGCCTAATCCCCAACTTACACTGCATCCATCTCCGCTCCGGTCCGTCCTCCGCAGTTAAAACACACCCATTATAATCAATGAGAGTATTCACACTGCGTCCACACGGTGGCGACGGCGAGCGGACGACCCGTCCGGTGAATTTCGACTCAGTTCTATTTCTGCCGGACAGCGGAGCAAAGTTGAAGTAAATATTCAGAAATCACGTCGCTCCAACAGGAAACTAAACCATCACAGCTTCCAGATTTTCAAAATAATTCACTAAAAACGGACTGGAATTTCTTCAAGACCTCTCTATTTTACTAAAACACAAGTTAATTCGTTACGTCGCTGCCGTCTTAATATATGGTTGTTACAAACAAAACCCTAATCTGCATTTCTAAACATCCATCTATCTTTTACCGTTTCTCTGACGCTCACAAACATTTTATTCTTAAAACCTGTAATTGTCTGCAGGTGATGATTTGATTTGTCACGTCCTGTTGCTCAAGCAAAACTTGCAGTGAGGAACAATGGATGAGGAAAAATTAATCATGGAAGTAGAAAACTACAGGATTTTATATGACTAGGCAGTTTCTGCTCTTTGGAGCGCCCCCTGGCTTCGTACCAGAGCGCAGCAGAGCAGAGATAGAAGTAGTGTAAATTAGTAGGGCGGAGACGGATCGGAGACAGATGTAGTGTAAATTGGTAGTCATTGTTTGTTCCAACAGAACGTCCTGGTGACGTACATCGGGATGGTGTTTGGTGGAGACTACATTTTCTCTTGGACAAACTTTATAGGTCTGAATATCAGGTACGTAATCCTAGAGTGCTCTGCTGCCGAACTGCTTTACTGAAAATTTGTAAGATGTTTCAGGTCTTCAACAGGAAATAATTCAAATGTGTCCTGTTGACTGGTGCCACAGCTTTCCCAGTTGATTGAAAGATCCCAGCCGGGTTGTTTTAGAAATAGGTGACCCAGAGAGGGAACGATGGCAGGCTGTAGTGTGACAGAACTGAGATGTGCATTCCTACTAACTAAAAGAGTGTATAATCCAACTCTAAATCTACATTTTCTAACGGTATCATCTTGAGAATGAATCCATTTATCTTTGAAACGAAACATTTTGCTCAGGACCATTTAAAGAACCCTGGGGTGTTTTAACTGGACCGAACAGCACGGTGCAGTTTGAGGTGACCTAATCGGTCATCACATGTCTGTAGTTCGATGGAAAACCTCACATGATGAGCAGCGCTGCTCTTGGACCTCACACACCACGCAGTGTGCTGGTCAGTGCAACTACTGGGAGCTCACTGAGCTGAAACACAAGAACGGCCTACAAATGTTTCTGCATCCACCTGGAGTCAGGATTTATGAGCTTCATACTGCTGCCGGGTGATCGTTGTTTTCTGCTGGTCTTCAAAGTATTTTGTGTAAAAAATGCCGTCTGTTGTCCAGATAAATGCAGACCATCCACAGAACTGATAATCTGACAGATCATGTATTTATTTTTAATGAACTGCGATTAAAAAAAACCCAACCTACAATGAAAAAAGACATTTACAATTCAATAATTGAAATAAGCAAACAAAAACTTTAGAGGGTTTTCCTTATCTTGTGTGAGGCATCAGTTTTTGTTACTAATCCAGTATTCTGAAGGATTTTATTATTAAACCCATTTTTTAAAGGTTCTTTTGTGTGTGTGTTTTGTGTGAGGCAGTATTATTGGCAGCCTGGTGTACTCGTACATCACCCTGACGGAGGAGCAGTCCATCAAACCAAGTGATGGCAACAAGCTGGACTTCAAGGGGAAGGTGGTTGTATGACGGAGACACTGAAGCATGGCAACTTTTATTTTTACTACAACTTTTATTCCTGGAATATTTTGGCTGCAGATGGTTGTGAGGAGAAAACGTCACCTGCCTCTCCTGCTGTTGCCATAGTTACCGAACTCTCCTGAGGTACAGACAGTACAGTACAACTTGTAGATTTTAGTTATTTTTTAATAGAGCTATTATTAAAAGTTACATTTAAAGATTTCTTTGTCTTTAGACAAAGTTTCAGGGTTTGAACATTTCATCGATGGGTCTTGGGTGGTCCCGGGCCGAGGATGTGAGAACAGTGAGCTGCATTGACAGTTTACCGCTCACTCCCTAAGATGTAGAGCAGTAAGGAGGACAGAAGGGAATGTTTTCTGTGTTACAAGATATTTGTTGTAAACATCTTTAAACTAACTGAAGCATCAGCTAATGACACGAAGTTTGATACATTTCCTGGGTTTTATTTTGTAAACATTTCTTGTATTTTAACTGAGGTACGCCTGCAAAGCAGTGGAAAACATTTCATGTCACTTTTTGTTGCTGAGCTGGTGATTAATCTTGAAATGCTGTTTAAAGTATTAAAACAAAATGTAGTTTATTTTAAAAAAACAAGTAATGATGTTTTCTCCCGTTTTACATTTTTATATGCATCATTTGTTTTATGGACCTTTTTGTAGTTGGGTGATATTTGTTTATTGATGACTAATTTGTAGCTGAAAAACAGTCTTTTTACATTCAAATAAAATAATTTTGACCTCTGTTTACTCATTTGTTAAGTTTTAATTTGTAAACATGGATTATGTCTTAACTCCGATAAGTCAGGACTTTCCATCAGCAACCAACAGGTCATAGATATTACATGCTAACATGTTACCATGACAACGTAATTAGCAGACAAAAATAAACCACTCTTGTAAAACTCAGAGTGGTGGGACTAACTACTGGCTCGTGTTCAGGCTTTTATTCTGTAATTCATTTGCCAGTCTGAAATATTTTCAGACCACAGCATATAAACAGAAAAGCATTTCTATAATTATCACATTTTAAAGAAAGATTTTATTCCTTTTCTGCTAACATAATTTCATTTTGTTTCTTCCTCCTGAATAACAAACATATCAGTGAAATCTGGACTTCCTAGACTATATTTAATACAAATGATTACACTGAAAATAAAGGTTTGTTTTTTAGAAAATGTATTTTGACACCACAAAAACAAAGTTCAAACATTTATAGTGAAACCCACAGCATGTTCTTTTACCTGCTTCAAGATTTGACCAAAAAACATTTGAACCAATATTTTAACCTAACCATTTTTTTTGGAATAAATCATTCTTTGCACATCCTCCTTATAAACTACTTTAGCCAAGGAGCAGCTTATAATAAAAACAATGTATAATTTAAAAATATTGCATTGCTTTTGCAAATATTGGGTGTATAAAAACAAGCACATTTTCACCAGTACAGTTTGAACTGAAAAGAAGCAACTAATCATTTAACTTGTGACAAAGACCCTGATACTTTCTGAAACATAAAAACAAAGTGAAGAGTAGTCGGAGAAGAACAGTTCACACGAAGAGCGTTAAATAAAATAACTTCAGCCCTCAGGAGGGTTAAGCTCCTTCACCAGTACGCAGAACAGAACGTTAAAACAAACATGGCTGAATGTGAAACTTCACACTGACCACAACCAGCAGCTCCTCTGCTGCCTTCAGATCTGTTAGAAGCACAGCTTTACATTCAGGCTGAGTTAGAGGTCAGAGGTCAAGTACAGAACTGCTTTAAAGAAGGAAAAAGTCTTGGGGTGTTGGTCAGTGTTATAGACTGAACAAAAACCGTCCCCTGAAGAAGTTTTTCTCCTCATATCATCCACTAAACCCATCCGACAGGAGAGATCAGGTAACAGCACGCAGGTATGTCACCTGTCCAACACCTAGGACAAGCCCAACCTGCTGAGTAACAACAGGAGGCAGCATTTCTTCCAAAGCACCGTCACAAACAAGCCATGTCCTGCAACCAAAGTGTTACAGCTTCACCTGGACAGGTAGAAGTCCCTACAGACTGGATGTGTTTAAAGTCTGACACATAATGGAGGACAAAACACAAACATTTAACCCGTTTCAGAGAACCATATTATTTTTGTAAAGAGGAAGGTTCCAGGCAGGAACAGCTGTCAGCCAAACTAGGTGAAAGGTGAGACACCTCAGGGGACGCGTGACTGCAGCTGAAAAACATTAATTATTTCCAAAAACACCAGACCAACCAGCTTCACCTCATACAAAATCAAAAATAAATAACTGCTTCTGGATTTGTGGCGCTGGACCGGTCCGCTTTTACAGCTTCACCAGGTTCTCGGCCATGTAACACAGGCTGTAGAAGTTGCAGCCGATGCAGCAGAGGTTGCACAGAGACGACAGCAGCCGGTACAGCCACAGGCGCCCGCTGAGGCGGCGGTACTTCGCATCCGTCTCACACAGCTTGGCGTAAGCTTCTCGATTTGATGACAGCCCGATGTCCTGGCCCAATCCACATGCCTGCTCAACGAGATGCATGTCCGCCATGATCTCTGATGTCATCTGGCCAAACCACTGAGCGTTGACTGCTGCAACTGTCACCGATACAAAGAAGATGAAGATCTGGAAGCAATAAAAGAGCCAACACTGAATAAACCCAGTAATATGGCGTAGTAGTAGTAGTAGTACGGCAGAGTTGAATAAAGGTCACACCTGAAAGGATTCCTTGTCGTCCAGAATGTCTCGGGGGTGATACACGGCGTAGATAGTGAGGTTGAAGAAGGCACAGGCTGAGCCCATGTGGAGGTAGAACGGGACAAGGCGACTCTGAATGAATCCATACGTGTGTCTGTTCAGGTGGTTGTCCATAACAAAGCCTGCACAGAAATCCTTCTCGTTTCACCAGATGATCCGTTTCAACACAAACACACGTGTAATGTTTCTGTAACATGACTGACATGAAGCACTGCAGCGTAGCTGAGCACTGTGAGTGGTTCAGCACAGAGACGCACAGAAGACAAAGGGTCATAGATTACACACTTTCTTCACATGATAACATCATTTATCACTTTGAGTGCAAAACAATCCTTGAAAGAAAAAAACAGCAGATTAAATGTTCTTTGTGTGTTTCAAAGTCAGACATCAAGGCTGGTTGTGTTTTATCTAAAACGTTTACTGTGGTTTGCTTCTTTGTAAAAGGAAATGTAAAATGACTTTAGTTTTTCAGCTTCCTGTCTGGGTTTGTGACCCAAACACACTGTTTCATCAGAACTTATGAAACAGCAGAAAATAAGGGTTCATGTTTCTTATAATCTGTTTTATTGAACAGCTACAGCAGAGGATCAGGGTGTCGATGCTGTTTAAAAGCTGATCCAGCCATGTTTCATCCAGGTTGAGGTGTAACCTCTTGTGGAAAACTGAACTTTAAAGAAAATAGAACAGTAGAGAAGATCCAGGGATACCGACTAGAAATGAAGGTGACCCAGATCTGCATTCCCCAGTAGGTGGAGAGCAGCAGAAGCTGCAGCAGCTTCACGGTGTAGGTGGGCTCCTGGTCCGTGGGCATGATTCCCTCCCTGCAGTCCAAACAGGTGACACTTTGTACCTCACAGCCCTGGTGAAAAAAGAAACAATTGAACAACAGATCATAGAGTCAGCTTCTGTGTAGAACGAGCTGATTCAGAAGGAAGAAAAATATCAGTTATCTCTGCTGATATCAGGGCTTCATTGCAGACTCTTCCGCGTTGTCGTCAAGGTAACCGGGTTGCGCCACTGACCATGCACGCACGCACACACATAACTTAACTGATCAGGCTCATAACCCGCAGTTGAGCTGAATTATTAGAAAATAATTCAGACACCAGTTTTACAGTGAACTGTGACTGTAAACATAAAGTTAAGATTTAGTTTTGTAAGAAATAAAAATTATAGCTACTCGTGAAGTGTTCTCGACCTGCCTACAGCTGGCAGCAGAGGAGCTGCTAACAGATCAGAACTAGCTAAAAGTTAGCTAAGCTTTACCTAAACGCTGCTTACTGTTGGTTAATTCTTTGTACTAAATCATTTTATAGATAAAAAATAGTGAACTTTGGTACTGAATAAAGAGGATAACTAACCTGAATTTTCTCAAAGTCTCCTGGGACCGCGTCGCTGCGAACTTCTGACGGCCGGAAGCTACTTTCCTCACCAGCTCGGTCATCGGGAAAAGCGGGCGGAGCAACAAATATGGCAGGCCGTTGTAACATATAATCAAACTTGTTTCTCTTCATCAATTCTTTTAATCCTCCCATTAGAATCGTTATTCTTGCCAATCAGAATGTATCAAAATAACAGCTCTACGACTAAAAATTACATTTCATAAATAGAGTGTCTCATTGAAAAGTAAGAGCTAAACAATTAATAGTACCTATACAAAATTGAACATTGGCAAAAATAAGTTTTAAAATATTTACAAGTAATATCTTCATATTCATAACACTTCTAATTTTTCAAAATAATTCCTACAAAAGTACAAAAATAATATATCCACCCCCCAGTCATGTGTAGCACATTCTTTTTATGTAGAAATAATCTTTAGGATATCTGAAATAAGGTTATTACTCAGACAAACGTATACTTTTCATAGCTATAATGTAGTTTTGTATCAAATAGTTATAAATTTATTACAACTTTGTTGTGTTAATATTTGGTAAAGATTTTTAATACATATCCTAAATATATTTCCGTATTTGTAAGTATTTGCAAAGATGGCGTTTTAACCAAGGCTTTTACTTGTTTAAACCCAAAGTTTAAGTTAAGTTACCCACAAGTTTAATTGTGGATAACTTATAATAGCTCTGTTGATGCTGGGACTCAATATATCTGACATTTACCTTCATAAATAAAAGGTACAGGATTTAACTTTGTCAAGTAGTGAGCCTGCTTCAATGTTTGTCTTATTAAAAATGTTTACAAACTCATAATTAGCTTATTAAAAGCAGAATAGAACCCTTAAATCAAATAATGTGACTCCAAAATATGGGAACAAACTTAATTTTAGAAACATTTGGATTTATTTGACTCAGACATTAAAGTTTCTTTTTTAAATACAAAAATATTTCAAAAATCCATGGTCAGGGTTTAGGTTGTGTAGAGAGCCCCGTTACTGTTTCATGTCCACACCCACAGTTTGACCAACAAATCAAACATCCACACTAAAGTAGTCTTTTGTTCAGTAGACGTTAAATGTTTGCCTGGATGAGGGTCAGTGACGAGCAGATTTACAGATTTTATCATAAACTTCAGGAAAAGCTTCTTTACAGCCCAACTCCTCTCTCAGCCTGTGATACAGAGTTCCATCAAACATGTCCCAGAACTCCTCTCGGTCCATGTACACATCTGCATACAGCATCTGGAACCTGCAGGCCAACACAAATACTAATTAAAAGTTCCATCCAAGGAATGCATATCACCCACCATCGGCTCAGACTGACCCTGCAGACGTCCCACTGCGGGTTTATTTTGTGTGAGTGGTCACTTGCTGGGAGGACCCCACAGACAGCACAAACCGAAAAGAAAAAAAATTGGATTTCATACCACGTGTAAGAGACCTGGGTGGTATTTCACATTGGGACTATTAATTAAAAAAAAAAAAAGAATTTAGGCCACTTGTGTGATGGCAGCCTGTGTTCAGTTAGTGTTTAGACATTCTTGTAGTTTGGGTCAAACCTCAGAAATAAGATTCTAACTGTGAACACTCAGCTGCTAACTCATCAATGTTTAGCTCTGCAGTTTTCTAAAGCCATGTGGCTGTGGCAGCCAGTGGCGTATCTAGGCCGGTGCTAGGGTGCTATAGCACCCCTAAAACCGTACCTCAGCACCCCTAAAAAATTAAGAAACTGTGATTACGATTTTGTAAGTAAAGCTTAA
>JAVKLF010000083.1:14231031-14242609 GCA_034783495.1 Millerichthys robustus | reverse complement strand
ATTTCATTCTCATCACACAGAAATACTCATTTTACTCTCATCGCACAGAAATATTCCTCATTTCATTCTCATCACACAGAAATCGTTACATTCTCATCACACAGAAATACTCATCATTTCATTCTCATCACACAGAAATACTAATTTAATTCTCATCGCACAGAAATACTCCTCATTTCATTCTCATCACACAGAAATACTCATTATTTTGTTCTCAAGAAGACCACTGTAACCTCCCATCTGTGTGTTTTTACGTAGCTACCTGAGTTTCTTTTTGGTGTGCAGAAAGGTGTGGAAGAGAAAGTGAACAGCCAGCTGCAGGCTTTCTTTAGCCATGGGCTGGTAGTCTGGATGCTTCAGTTTAGTCTGTAAAAAGAGTTTTACATACATGTTACGTTGTGAGTATTACATGGAAATGTAGAAATAAACCAATCCTGACAAAAACTAAATCTAAGTAGATTTCTTAAAATGCCTAAACAATAATAAAATTTTAAAAATCACAGTATACAGTAATTTAGTGTAACATAACATCATTTTTTTATCTATGAAATAAGAAAACACTCATACTGCATTGACTGAAGTCAGGGAGAGGATGAAGTTGAAGTAGTCACTGCTGTAGACGTCTCTGTTCCTCATGAACCTCAAATTCTCATCTCTCACCATCTGTACAACAGGAAAAACAGGATTTAAAGATTTGAAATGACCTCATCGCTGCCACAAACAGATGAGATTTAAAGACGGTTGCAGGAAGCTTGATGCTAGTTTACCTGGTAAATACGGGCGGGCATTTTCTCTACAAAGAGACCCTTCTTCTCCCCCTTGCGCACCAGGCGGGTGAGAAGGGTCAAGCGGTCGTTGTTGGCTCTTGGTGGTCGAGGAGAGGACTGAGGGGAGACGTCGGGAGAGGAGGGGGCAGACCTGAGAGATACAACACCAGTGTTTGATAGCAGCTGAGCTCAGATACTCCACCTTAAATTGTTTTTAGAACTAAAATTTTTGTTTTTCTCTGTTCAATATAAACAATTAGATTAAATAATTAAAAGTCTGCTATGGTTTGAGTAGTTTTACAGAACTGAACTCACAGGGTCAGGTCCTCAGCTTCCTGCCTCATGATGCTGACTCTGCTTTTCTTCGGCAGGGCAGGTGAGTTCTGATCACTGATCTTCTGATAAAACAGCATGTAGGCGTTCCAGTACCTCCTCCGCACATCAGGGTAAGGATTGGCTGAACACACACATCCAACACAAAACAAGCTGATTTACTGTGGCTCTTATGAGAACTTGCCCTGAAACTCAGACAGAAACCAAAACCCGCGACTTACATTGGTCGTAAACTTTGGGGCGATACTCTCCACCAAAACACTCATACTCCAGAGTTTCATCGTTCATGTCGAACTCTTCCACCACGTTGTCGTTAAACTTGTACCAGCGTCCACGGCCGCTACCGCTACAAGGAAAACCACAGAGGAGCAAAAGATAAGAGAAATTTTTTTTTTAAGAAACTAAAGAACAAAGGACAGTTAACCTGCATGAGAAAAACATCTAAATGAATTGTTAAAAAAAAGCACAATAGCTCTTAAATTATTTTATTTTGAGCCTATCTATCCTGGCAGACAAATCTGTGTTGTTGGTAAAGTAAATATTTTCCTAAAGTGATAGCTCTGCTTTTTAAGTGGGATTTTGTGCAAAGGTGAACATTTCTAAACAACCTCAGCGTTTAACTGTGAGCAGATCGATGAGCTGACAGCTAGTCTGAGCAGCGCTGAGACCAAAGGGGAAAACTTAAGTTTTAGAGATTTTATTTATACAAAAACATCTTATACACCTTTAGATCATCATCAGCATCAGAATATACAGTTATTCTGACAGAAAATTGAGTAGATTCCTGCAGGAAGTGCTCCAGGCTGCACCCAAAGTGCTACAACTAGCTGCTGCTGATATTTGAAATAACTAAAAAAAAAAACAATACAAATAACTGTGTAATTTAAAACTGACATAAAAGAAAAGTAGATAAATTATGTTTGCAAAAAATGCTATGAACGTTTTGAGATTGGAGCTGGCAATGGTCCACTTGGACCCACTGTGGGTTAGCTGTTAGTTTGTTATTCTGTTCAGAATTAGACTGTTTCTCCAAATAAAGAACTTTCTGTTGGAAAATGATCACGCTTTTATAAAATGCCTACTATTTTACCTTTTTAGATTTAGTTAAATGTAATTGTACTCTTGATGGACTCTTGAATGTGTGTGCTTGTTGTAACACTGTGGGAGTGAGAAGACCACAGAGCTGGCAGTAAACCCAAGAGCAAGACATGGCTCAATGTTTGGAAACTAGAAGTTCAAAGAAGAAGATTGCAGGATAATCGAGTCATTTAGTTGCTTTGGGAAAACTATTAAGGTTTTTAAATTCCATTGTCATGTAAAAGCTTGTAAGGTTGTATAAAAAACAGAAAAAAACTCTAAACATCATCTGTACCAAAGGTTGTACTGTCAGTGTATTCCAAAAGAAGAAAGAACTCTTAATTAAAATGGGCAGAATCCTAGAATTAATAAAGAAACATCAAAAAGTGCTTTCAAATGTAAGGTAGGTCTTTATAATCATCTCGATTTAGAAGCATTAAGTGTGATTTATTTTTCTTCCACTGTGAGAAGTTTTCTAATGGTAGGATCCCACCCTGAATCTACCCGACGTAAAAATAATAACTGAGTAAGAAGGAACTGCAGAAAGTAAACATGTAAACAAATCAGCGAGTTCTAATCCTAAACAATTTAGTGAAGAATCGGAGCACCAAATGCAGACTTGTGTTTTTTCTGTTCAACTACACCCAGATGAGCATTCCTAACATTCTGGATTTGTTTACAAACTAACCCAGTCCACACAAAAACAGATGCTGCAGTTAGGAGCCCCAAAAAGGACTTTTAAACTTTGGACAATTTATGTGCTCCAATTATCTCTGATTTTTAGCTTGTTGTGAAAAGAATAAATAAAAAAGGTCTAGTTAATTGGAATCTATGCAGCCTGTAGCACTGATGTGGAAAATGTTATTTTAAAGAGAATTGTTCCTATAATTAGGAGAAAGAAAACAGTTCTTCTCATTCTCTTACCGTCTGTCTTTGATGAAGGAGTAGTAGTGTCCAGCATGTGCCTGACCACTGTGTACCACTACACCCACCAGTTCATAGTTCTCTGAAATGGTGACTTTCTTCCTGGGCGAACCTCCAGAGGTCCCATCTCCTCGTACCTCGCCGACCTCCCCGCTGCAGTCCTGACGAGCCATTCCAGACACAGTGTAGGGCTCCATGTTCAGCACCCAGGGGAACTGTTCAACAAAAGCAGTTTACATTTGCATCAAGGATTTGAGGTGCTGTTAGAAATTTAGGAGAAAAAGTCTGCAACTGTAGAGAAATCCAAGCTAAAGATAAAATGTTTCTTCATACTCTGATCTGCTCGTCATATTTGATGGATCGTCCGCTTTCCCAGTCAAATCCAAAACGCATGAGGTGGATGCAAAGCACACTGGGAAGGGATTTGATGCATGTTCTCTTCACTGTGGTTTTCTGCACAAATGACACAGAAACACATGCTTTGAATATAAACGATGTCAGGACAGGGTGAGATGGACAAGGACGACTCCATGAAGAGAGAACAGTCAAAAGACGGTGTCAAGCGTAAGAGAATAAGATCATTTAGGACAATATGCAGACCTTCTCTTTGCATTTTTCACAGTAGTAAGCATTGCTGCCTTCTAGCACCTCTCCTCTGACGAACTGGTCTAATGAGATCTCTAAAGACTGACAGGAAGTCACTCCAAGGTTCAACGCCATGAACGTTTCTTCACGCTCGTATCTGCGACAGAATCAGCAAACATGTCAAATGTGAAACAACAAGTGTCTGGACTTGGGAACGTACCAGAGCTGGGACTCACCTGTGTGGGCAGTCTTTGCAAATCTTCTGGTCGGAGAAAATTCCCTGAAATGTGTTTTTGAAGATTTGTTCTCGGCCCATTTTCTGAAGGAGAGAAATATAATAAATCCTTATTCAAAGCAATATTTATTTATTTATTTAAATTTATTTATTTATTAAAAGACTGTTGGTTTTAGGTGGTTTTCTTTGTGTTAATGTGCAAACTATACCTTGAGGTGCTCATCAAGTTGGTCCACCAGACTGGTAAAGAACTCATAAGCATCCTGTTGTTCTCTGACATACAGCTCCTTGTTCCACATCTTGAAAATCTGCATCAGATTGGCATGTAAATGATATAGAACTGGTAGGTACCTCAAAAACAAAACAGGATTATCAACAGCAAAGAGAGTCTTGAGAGGAATGGAAGTTTGAATGTACAAAACACCATCAACTAATAAAAAACACCTGAGATGATGTTTTCTTCTGTTTAAAACTCTTCTGATTTGACCATGTAGCAGCACGTGAACAGTTTGTTACCTTCCAAAAGTTCTCTGGGACATAGTACTGCAGTTTGCTCTCCATCAAGTGTCCAAACAAAGACTGAACTTGGTAAAAAACACTTTCTTCTGGTTGGTCGATGTCATCCTCAATTGATAGGAAAACCTTTAAATGGACGTAGTCACCATTTGAATCAAGGTCTGTACTCAAACAGCAGACATTTTGTGATTGTGATTTGTGTACCTCAGGAAGGCCAGGTTGCATATACAGCTGCTGGAACACAGCGTTCATGTAACACGTGGCTCCACCGTTCTTCAATCCTACAAAACCTGAGACCGACCGGCTCTCTACAGGAGGTAAATACTGACAACAGACACAGGTGTTCACACAGAAAACTTTTAAAATGTTTCCAGACTACAACATAAACATTTCTGAAGAACGTCTTACATCAAACTCCTTGGAGAGGGACGGATCGGACTGATGGTGCATGGATAGCAACTCTCTGGTGATGAGGCGCAGGTTGGAGAGCGAGCTGTCTGCTAGCATCACCAGCACCTCGTAGGCTGCCAGTCGGCTGCTGGCTGTGCTGCACCTAAATGTACATCAGAAAATATTTACTTTTACTGTCAGAAACACACAATGTTCTGTTTTGTCAAACACAGTCGAATAAATCAAAAGAAACTAAATGAGGGAAAGCCTTACTTGGGGTGGAAATCGTGGCTGGGTGCTGGAGAAGGCGTCGCGTTGGAACTGTTGATGATGATACGAGAGGCTCGAAACAGGAAGTCATCCAACAACTGCTGGATGAGAGACGGACCTGAGAAGGAGTTGCACAGCATCACATGAGAACACTGTCAACTATAACAACCAGGTTGCAGATGAGAAACACGTCCACTCGAGTTCCCCCTCACCCAAACGTTCTTTTTCACTGCCGCAGAGTGAGAGCAAGGTCTTGATGAGTCTTAGATGTCCTGCGAGGAGGATGTTATCTGCCTCACTGGTCTCCATCTCAGAGCTCCAGCTTGGCTCAAAGTTGTCCAGCCAGGAGATCTCATCCTCCAGCATGGTGGCAGCGCTCACCTTTAACGCCTCCATCTCTGATGCTGGACCAGATCAGACATGAGGGACAATCAGAAACGGTTATAAACAGATCTCTATCTGTTAGAATGGAAGTCATAATCTGTATTACAAATACTCTTTTGTCTGATAAAATATTTCACATGTAAGGAGAAACAAGCTTCACTGACTTGTTAGATCATCCAGGAGCTGGCATCTTAGATCAAAGTACTCTGTGCACTGAGACAGTAATCTGAAAAGAAAAACAAAACATGATGTGTCCGAGAATGTTTTACGGGTTTTCTTTATTGTTCATCTTGCTTCAGTACCTCTGGTTGACACCTCTCATGACGGATGTGGGGCTCCAGAGTGGCAGCTGGGCAGCGAGAATAACAGAAAGGAGGAACAAGTTGGGTTTCTGGACTTCGGGGAAGGCAGAAGTGTCAGACTGGCTCAGCGTGTACAGCTGATCACAAGCCACGCGGCGGATCTGAGGGACAAACACAGTGAGGACAGATCACTTGTGTGGCTGCAGTGAAATGTTCACAGCTTGTTCAGAGTGTCGTTTACCTCTGCACTGGGAGATCCCAGCAGAATATCGATAATAAAATCATTAACTGAAGGAATGGTGTAAAACGAAGCTGTGGAGGGAAACAAAACAGAAAGGGTGAAACGTGCGACCTAAAATCATGAAAATGTACAACCGTTTAGAAAACAGTGAAATGACATGCACAGAGTCTGTCCTCCTGCAGGGTTCCTACCCAGCTGCTGGCAGCGTAGCTGCAGACAGGTAACCAGCAGAGACAAAGCCTCGCGGGCGATGATGGCATCTTTGGTGGAGACGTGTTGCTGTCGGACACATATCCCGGCATGCAATGCTGTTGGCGTGGTCTCCCCCTCGCTGCTGGAGCTGCAGTTACTTCCTGCGCATTTGTGTTGCTTCAGTTACTTTAAATTTTCACATGAAAATTACAGCATCAAAGTTGCAAAAATATATTGAACAAGACCGAACTGTGAATGTTATCTGCTAATAAACAGACCCAAAGTAAAAAGTGAAGTGTGTTTTGTGACTTACCAGTGCTGCTGACTCGGGTGCGGACTCCTTGTGGCAGAAGTGAGCCATGGGTCTCTCTGATTGGCTGCGGGCTGCCAACCAGATCCAGTCGACCCGCTGCAGCTGCCCAGGTCAGACGCATGAAACAGGCTACAGTGGAGGTGAAATCGTTTACCTCCATGGTCTAAACGACAGACAGTCAACAATTCAGAATGTTTTTTCAGTGTGGTGACAAAATCCATCTGAGCAATGAAGCCGATTTGTCAAAGAAAGTACCTGAATGGCGACACGAGCGGCAGGGATGATCTCCTCAACTCGTATGGATGAGCGCTCCGACAGAGACATCTGTCTGCAGGACGACTTCTCTGGAGTTCCACAGAGGGACAGCTGCCGGCCGGTGCGTCCTGTGTTACGGAAGGGCCGGGAAGACAGGGCCTCGCCATCCCGGATGACATCATCATCCAGCATCGCAGGCATGCTCTGGCCGACCAGGAGGAACCTGAAGGCATAGATTATTTAGCATGGAGGTTTAAATTAGCATGTGAAATGTATTGTCTAATCCCATGGAAGTCTAGAAGTCTTTTTTTTTTAAATAATCACAGAAAACATAGCCTGAAATTTAGGTCCTGACTTTTGCTACAGTTCTCTTTTTAACTGAGGCGACTGACAGGAACATATTTTCTGAGAAATTTTTATTCCTAGAAATATACCAGAGTGAAGCCAAACTGATGTTTCAGGCGCTAATAAAAGATTTATTGTGTACAAATCACCTTGACAAGCAAGTGAAAGCAGCACACAGGGTAAACAAACAGCAGCAACTGCTACACACACAAACATTTTCAAGAGCTTTACATTCTGTATTCATACAGAAGTTTCACCACTTTACTGTCTCCATCCAGGAGGCTAACGCTTTCTGTAGCGTTGGTCTGACTGTGCACAAGATTACTCAAAATGTTATGAACAGATTTTCAAGAACTTTTCAGGGACTGTTGACGTTGTCACAAAGAATCTATGATTAAACTTTGCTTGTGATCTGGATCACCATCTAGATTCAGGAATCTTTTTAATGATGGCTGCAGCTCAAACCGGCAGTCAGCTACATAGGAGCTCTGTAATTCTCTGTAGAAAAATGCCTCTCCAACCTTTGTTCTTTTGTTGTTCACCTTAATTTTATTTCTAAAATCCACACAAACAGCATACATCTAACTTCATGTTCCTTCACTCAGTAAAAACTCTTAATGACCCAAGGAGCGCTGCAGTCTGTTTGGCTGAATACATTAAGGATTGTCCAAAACAAAAAGGATTTTTGAGTTTTAACCAGCCGGCACAGAACATGAGCTGATTCCCTGGTACAGCTTTATTCCTTAACGTGTGGTTACCATGTGAACAAAGCACACACGGTACCAACACAGGAAAAATCTGGCCTCAACTGTCTTAAATAAAATTTGAACTAAGATTATGAAGACTCAGGGCGGGTTTTCAGACTCAAAGAGTACTGGTACAAAGAAGAACGTCATTGAAGGACTACTTCTACGTGCTTTAACTGTTTCTGCATGTCTGACCCTGGGGTCTAGGCGGAGGTTGAGTTGCTTCTAGTTTTTAAAAAGAGTGTTTCTCATGGTAAAAAATCTAGAAAATGTCAGAACTGCAAAGTGTGGGAGTGGGTTTTGATCCATGTTGTGCACCTGGCTAACTGAAGGCAGATTGAGTAGACTCCTTGTCTGGTCTCATAGTCCACTTCCGATGGGATAGAATCTCTCTGCATAACATTCACCACCAGGCTGCAGAAAGGTTGGCAGAGGCAGAAAGATGCTGTAAATAATTTTAAACAGTAAATGAGGCATATGTATCCTGGTTTATAATGACCCAGAGCAGAACACAGAAAACTGCACGTTTTCACAGTACATTCCCTTTAGAAATGTTTGTGTCATTACTCGGTTTTTACCTAAGACCTCCCGCTTTGAGGAAGTTCTCACAGAAGGACTTGCTGCTTGTTTTTGCCATCTCATCATCTGATGTTGGCATGAGCTTTGAACTCAATACCTGACACACAGGGATAAAGCAGGTGTGAAACCAACAACGCACCTCAATGTTTGAGCACAAACTCGTTGCTTCAGTTTGTGCCGAAACTCATGCATACCTCGAGATTGTACAGCACCCGGAACGTAGACATGCCAGGGGCAGATGATCTAAAGAGAGACTCAAGAATGGATGCAGCACTGGGCTGATGCTGCTGCTTGGGGGTAACAGATGGAGAACGAGAACCTGCACCCTGACCGAGGGTGAACAGTGTCTTCTGCAGAAGAAAAGTCACAGAAGTCAGCAAAAATGGTGCTCATAAAACTCTTTTTTACAATCTTTTGAAGGATCACTCTTTAGCTAACAGATTTCCGAAAAGGGGGAGCTTCAAGAGGTGTGTCAAAAGACACTCTCAGGTACCTGGTGGCTCCAGACGCTGGATTCTTTGGGGACAAAGTTGTCAAGAGCATCTTGCACTTCAGGATCTGTTGGAATCAGCAGCAGCAGCTTCCTCACACGAAGAGTAATTCTATTGGTCAATAAATGATAAAAAAAACTTTCAGTCCTGGCATAACCACTGTAAAGATTTGAGCTTTAGATATTTTTGTCAAACTATCGCTGTGTCCGAATCCAGAGGCAGCATCCTCAGGAGCACCCGGTCCACATAGACTGGGTCCTCCGACGACAGCAAAGACCGGAAGAGAGCGGCTGTGAATTTGGACGGCCTATCCTTCCCTCCCTTACCCCGGCGTATGACCTGTCGCCTAGCAACCGTGACGGCTCTAAACAAAAGTTTAAACAATTAAAAATATGTAAAAATTATATATAATATAAATGAACAAAATGATCTTAAAGGTAAAACATGAATAACCCCGCCATACAAGCTAATGTTTGATGATTTATGCAAGTAACATAATTTAATCTAACAGATAACAGAATAATAATATTAAAAACACCTCTTTGCAAACAACAAACTCCTAAAAACACAACAACTTTAAACTTTTCATTTTTTATTTAAAACTGTACTCCGGTCTTGCTTCGTCCGCCATTAGTAGATAGAAAAAAAATCTCCCGGTCGGCCCGCAATGCATGTTGGGATAGGGTGGGCCGGGAAGGATCCACTGGACCCGTCCTTCAAATCGGGGCAAAACCAGAACGCATTTGTCGGAGCAGCCTCCGAATATGGACAGACTTCGGTGCGGCGTTGTGAAGTAATCGTCCTTGGGAGGGCGTGGCCTCTGAATTCGGACGCAGCTTATGTTTTCCAGTTATATTCAAACTGAATAGTATTTTCTAAATACATACATATGTTTAAGAAAAAAAAAACATTTATATACAGGGAGCTTGCATCAGTATGTTTCTTCATGGTGAATGCGACACAAAAACTACCATCCCACCTAGGCTCATCTAAGTTCGCCAGCTGGTAAAGCATCTCAAAGACGTTGCACACCAAAGCCATCACCACCCCAGGCAGAGACTTCTCCTGAACACAGAAACATGGTTGCATCAGAACCACACTGGCCTGCATGTGCCAAAAAAAACAACTCAGTCAGGAATCACAATGGCAGGTCATACCTGCTCCAAGGCGTAGGCGGAGTTGAAGACAGCAGAGCTGGAACTGCTGGAGGCGGAGGCAGAGGACTCTGAGCTGCCTGAAGGAGTTCCAGTGCCTGAGCTCTTCACCGTCAGGCTCTGCTCATCACTGAAGCCGAGCTGGGAGAGCAGCTTCTGGTCCCTATTCATAGTTAACTAACGGGAAGTAAAAAGATAAAAAAATTACATTTTTCACATCTACACAGCAGATGCAGTCAACAAGGTACAGTTCAGAAGACTTCCACGAGTATCTCTTAAGCAAAAAGAGGAGCAGTCAGTAACACTTACCATGCTATCATTAGCAAAAATCTGGACATTATCTACTGGACAGCTCAAGTGCTCAGATATCTTCCACCGGATACTTCCTACAGTCTCATTACTGTGGGTCTACAGGACACACAGCACACATATGGTCAGAGGGGAAGGGCAGTTCCTCTGCAGACATCAAACAAACACAAAACACTACAGGAAATCAGATATACCTCCAGAGCAAACGTGTCTTTGGTTGACTCGTAGGTGATGTGAAGGGTGACAGGGTGTCCGTTAAACGAGGCCCCGTGAGGTAGAATAGTGCGAGGAAATGAGTACATGTCCTGCACAGAAGCACAAAAACAGAATCATACAAACAAAAACAACTTTGTTTAGAAAAAAATGCTACATTCTGACTATAAAGGTACTAAAATTATGATCTGTGACCACTTGAATCCTATATATTCTAAACAACTGCTGTCAAATACCTCTATAGTGATGACATAGCGTTCAGCCAATAACAGCAGTCTTTCAATTATCACCAGCTTTGTGGATCTAGAAGTCAACACATAAGACACATAAGTAAGATTTCAAGTTAACTGATTCCAAAAACTGTTATCAGGAATTAAATAAAAAGTGTTATAATAAAGTTTAGTAAGTCTGTTCTTACCCCAACCCCCCTCTGTACCTGGAAGGTGATTGTACAGATGTGGCCACAGTTGGCATAGCAGTGGCCGTCAGCATCTTGGTTGCCTTGGTAACGGCGTGCGTTAAAGTGGGCCCACCCAGGGCTGAACTCGCAGCCTAAAAAAGGGGGAACACAAATAAGCTGTTACAGGTTGAATTTTGTAAAGTAGAGCAGATTCACATTAAAACTCAAGTGCATACCTCGAGGCGCTTGTAGCAATCAGCTATAAACTTCTTGTGCAAAGAGACAGAATCCTGCAAGGAGGTAAAAAATAGACACCTGTGATTTTAAGTTAATAGCGAAGTAGGGCCCAATAAAAAAGATTTCTGATTTCCCCAAATTAATTTTTCTAAATTCAGCTTTTTCCTGAATTCCACAGTTGCATTCTAACAATATTTATTAACCTAAGAAGTGTGGTCTGGTAGTCTGGTATCTTCCTTGGCGTCCTGTGGGGCGGATCTTTGGCTCCTCACAAACACTACTGAGCATTTCTCTAATGGACAAACCTTTTACACAAGCAC